>CM045567.1:3130113-3169402 GCA_024721245.1 Mitragyna speciosa | reverse complement strand
AAATACAATTTCCAACAGTTAATGGAGATTTTAAAATAAATTCCAGCAACGTAAATGACTAAAATATAATTTCCAGCAATTAATGAGAGTTTAAAGATCAAAGTTCCTGCAAGTCAAGAAGACTTAGAATAAAGAATTCCAGCAGTATAGGGAATTAGAACCAAAATTCCAGCAAGTCTACAGGCTTAGAGTAAAAATTCCAGCAAGTACAAGGGTTAAAATAAATGCCTATATTAAAATCAATAAAAATCCCAAAGATAATATCCAAAAGGCTAAAACTACACAAAACCCATTAATTAAATGAAACAACCAAGTATACGAAATAGTATAAAAAATCATTTAACAAACTAAAAACTAATTGAACCTAAAAGTAGAGCCAACTAATGAACGACCAGCTAAAGCAAAACTAATGGAATGAATGGCACATTATAAAAAACACAATAGCCAAATTAATGACACATGACATCACCCAAAGAAAGCCTCCAAAGTTGCCTTCGGTTTTCAGCAGAAATGGTTAAAGTCTAAGGCCTAGTTTGGGAGTTTAGGATAGAAAAGAAAAGGTAAGGTAGAAAAGAAAAGAAAAGAAAGGAAATGATGTAAATTTCCTTTCAAGCTGTTTGGAAGTTTAGGAAAAGAAAAGAAAACAAATGACTTTCTTTTGTTTGGGAGTTGAAAGTCAAATGAAAAGAAAAGATACTTAAACAAGTTTTTTACAAGCATGCCCTCCTATAAACAAATGTGAATGAGTATGTGGAGTATGTGCACTAATTTTTTTTTTTCAATGAAAATACTCTTAGAACATTTGATCATCATAATCATTCTCTGGGGGTTGGGATCTAAAGTGTGAAATTTGAGACTTGAGAGCAACTTAAGTTGCATGAAATGATTGCCCAACTTAGCAGCAGATATTCAGATGTGCAATACTTTCGGTGAATTCCCAATAAGCTTGTTAGTGCTTGCCATGTGATGGAAAGAAACCAACAGTTTCGAGCATTCCAAAGGCTGATTTTCATTGGAGTTTTAGCTACCTTGCACATGTCTTACTCCACTTCTCATTCTCTCATTAATATCAACTCTTTATCAATCAAAAAATGAGAGGAAAATAGAAAAATAGGAAGAAACATCTGTAATTAGGAAAAAAAAATTGTATTTCATACTCTCAAACATGTATGTTGAACCTTCTCATGTAAAAAATGCCAATAATACGATCCAGTTCTAGGTTTTCAAACAACCATCTAATATTTCCAAGAAGCCAAGAAGCGTATTTCATATTCTCCAACAACCAGCTCATCATGTTACAAACACATAGCAATGTGTTCAAACTAAACCAACATATCATATTACAATAAAGAAAGGCAATAGAATTATTTGAAACCTACAAGTGCAAGAATAAATGACAAAGTTCACCACAATTACTTAAAATTAAATTTACCTCCAACAAAATGAAAAGTAATTTCAAAAAATCACCAATGGCATAACCAAATATATTAAAAAGTGTCAGCTGCTGTGTATGCAAAAAGAATTGTAGATAGTAGGAGAACCACCCAATATTTGAAAGCACCTGCCACAAAAATAGTAA
The DNA here is from genome assembly GCA_024721245.1 of Mitragyna speciosa. NCBI lineage: Eukaryota > Viridiplantae > Streptophyta > Magnoliopsida > Gentianales > Rubiaceae > Mitragyna > Mitragyna speciosa. The sequence continues at coordinate 3,167,823 of CM045567.1, read as the reverse complement.
GAGTACTTGTACGTGAGATGACACGGAAGACAGAGCACTAGTTAATCAGCACAGAAATAAAATCTGCAATTTCTAAGCCCAAATCAGACTTAGTACCTGTTAATCATTTCATTAAGTCAATGCTCGATTTAAGTATTAAAACATAGAGTTATGGTTCCAACTCCCATGAGTCAGTAGATTCTAATACAAAAATTCTAAACTATGTTCCAGATCCCAAAGACAAAAATATTGAGGGATCTACTTAATTACAAAAGTGTTTTGCATGCTGTTTCATCCCGATATCAAAAACTACAAAAGATAATGTGCATGCATTTACATCCTGACACAAAAAACAATACTAAAACATGTTCTATTTTCAAAATATCATAAGAGAGAGGATGTACAGCAGAATGCACCACTCATCATCTATCTATATTCAAACATGTTCTCATTTTCACCCAAGGTTACTGTATAATGAAAACCATCCATCATTTTCTTCAATTTACCCTTGCGTCTTTCTGCTGGGCAACCAAAAAAGGCTCTTGATTTAGCTTGATTTTGAGTCAAAAATAGATAGCAATCATCAATATGATTTGATTAAACTCCAATATTGATCAGCTCTGTATAAATCTCTTTCTCAGTGTACACTCGTTCTCTAGAATTTTGAAAAATGCAATTTCCTTCCCTTATTGCATCAGCAACATTGCCTAGTGCACTTTTTATAACTTCAAGTTCTTCATCAACAACGGACAACTTTTTTTTTTTTCCTTGAAAAGATGACGTACCTGGAGTTGATTTTTTGTTGCACGATTTTGAATCTTTCATAATAGCAGCATCCTTAGTTGTGCTTTCAAAACTCTCTATACTAATCTCATTTTGAGAGAGAAGGCGATCCACGTCAATAAAACTTTCCAACTGAGCATCATTTGATTTATTGGCCCATCGTTTGCGTTTTTCTTTTGCTGTTTCAGCACCTTGCCCAGTGGCTCTATCCTTAGCAAATAGCTCTTCTAATTTGTCATAGTTATAGATGTGCTTACTCTTCCATTTTCCAGCATCTGGTTTTTCCTGAATAAATAAGAGTATTGTTAAAATACGAATTACAAATAAATAAAGATAGTAATTAAATTAAGTAAGCACATACCTTTAAAAATTGCTCCCAAACTTCAGGTTCGGCATCCCAAGTTTTTGTCATAGGATTCCAAGAAAAGCCACTTAGTTTTCCATTTCGAAACAAGTCGTAGCACTCATTGAAATGCAACTTAAGTGTTTTCATTCGATTCATCAAATGAGCTTTGGTAAAATCCATGTTAAGTTTATCCTTTAATTCCTTTATAACATTATTGTATGCCGTTGATGTGAAGGTTCCATCAACTCGGTATCCTTCATATTGTTGATTCAGTAAAGCTTGGATAAAAACATCATCCATAGCTTGTGTCCACTTCAAATTTTCTTTCTTAATATTCTGATCCTTCTTCAAAGGTTCACCTATTTCACAAGCTAAATAGTAATAATAAGATAGTAAACAAAATCAGCACCAAATATATATTTTATATGATTGTGATATTTTGATAGGTTTGCAAATGCACAAAATACAAGACCAAAATCTAGCCACTTAGTACATATTAGAAAGTTTACAAAAAGCAAACACGTAGAAAGTTTACAGCAGCACATATCAGAAATTTTAAAGTACATAATCATTCCACATTTGCATAGCTATCAGGTTCCTTAAAGATTCCCCTTCTGCTGAATCTTCTTCAGCACTAGTAGACGCAGTGTGTTCATCCTCAACAGGATGTTGGAGTGCCAATTCTGCATCTACTTCATCAATAAATTCCAAATCTGGATCTACTTCCATTAAAAAGTTATGCAGAATACAACTAGCAATAATAATGTCAGACTGTGTATTTACGTTATATGTAGGCTGATTGTCACCTATGATTGGGAAGTGTTTTTTCAAGACACCAAAAGCTCTCTCGATTGCATTACATAATGATGCATGTCGAAGATTGAAGAGTTCTCGATAATCTCGAGGCCCCCGATTTGAGTACTCCTTTAAATGGTATGCAACTCCTCTATAAGGCGTAAGTAATCCATTTTTTAACATGAATCCACCATCAACAAGGTAAAACTTACCTATAAAAATTCAATAGGTTATTAATTTATGCAATACTAAATATAAAATGAATTTTATGATTTAAGATTACCATTAGGAATGATTAATTTGTCTTCTCTGTTAAGTGCATTTTTTATAATTCTCGAATCCGATGCAGTCCCTTCCCATCCAGGTAGAACATATGTGAACTTTAAATCAAAAGAGCATGCAGCCAACACATTTTGTGTTGGATGCTCTTTCCTACCACGGTATCTTGCTGCCTCAGTATTAGACACTTTGACACGAACATGAGTTCCATCAATTGCACCCACACAATCCTATATATAAGTTTAGTTTATTAATTTTGAATAGGAGTTCAAATCTGAAAATAAAAATTTAAGCTATATAGAAAATAAAATCACCTTGAAATATGGATAAAATCTGTCACTATTAAGGATTTCTGGTGGTACTTGTTCTCCAGTAGGCTGTCAAAGAAATCGTTCTTCTAAACATATAACCACTTTAAGCACCCTATGAAAATGGCGGCTAATAGTTTCACCTGACCGACGATAAAAAAATGAAACTGTCCCATTCTTTGCTGGAAGCGATAAAATGTGGAGAAATTTAGCAACTTGCTCTTCCACTGTTGCTCTTTGGGTAGGTTGTAAACCCCCATTTGTTTGTAATAACTCACACAAACATCTAAACGTCTCAGGTCCCATTCGAATAACTTTATTCACGTTGCCATTTGTCCTAAGTTGCATCAATATTTCATCGCGTACATTCTGACTTTCTACAGACCGATATCCGATAGGTCGATCAACATAATTTCTACTACGGACTCTTCGAGACATAATCAATTTTGTCACTTGACAAATAACCTCAACACCAGCTAATTGTTGACTTCTTACTCGAATATGAAACTCATTTAGATCTTCATTTGCGTCCTTATCCATCTAAAAGTACGAATATCAGTTGATTTGTTTTGAGTTAATTGGCTGCTATAACAAATAAATATGTAAACTTGTGTTTAGTAAATATATTCTTACTTTATAGTTCCAAATATCTTTAATGCTTTAAGATTAGCGGCTATTCACACAAGTAGAAACTCAAAACAAATAAATTATCAAGCAAGTATAATGTATTCAGCCATATATTAGTTTAAATTATGCACCAAATGCATATGGCCTATTAGGATACCACGGTACAAAACTAAAACCACAATATATTAAATTAGTTTAGTACATATTAAACTCATCGTTTATTAAATCACACCATTTTGTGCCTTTGAAATTCAAAACTAGTACAAGAATTGCATATGTAATTAAGGAAAGCCAAAATGCAAAAAAGAAATGCCAAAATACCACAACCCCGAGTTAGCAATTAAACAATCAAATCAAGTCTTACATATGCAATAACTAGCATAACCAGTCCTAATAGCTAGAATCACTTTCATGGCTTTATCAAACCCAAAAGTTTAGGATGATAAGATCATAAGATAGAAAGTCTTATTATCACAGCAATAGCCAAAGGCAAATGTCAATAAGCCACACCCTTAGTGCATTGAAGTATGCTTCTTCTTAGCTTGCCTATTTCCTAGACCTTGCACCTTGGTTGAAAACTAAATGAACTAATTAGACAATAGAACATCTTTCAATTTAACTCTATCCTAGAGATTTACTTCCAAGAATATTAATTTGGGAACATTACCATCAATGATTAAAAATTGCAGAGGACATAACCTAAAAGTGGTTTGTAAACTAAGACCCAAATGGTTCCAACCAGAATCCAGTTGAATTAAAGGAAAAACTCCCTAACAAATTTCAACCATTATTCATGCATATATCAAATCTACCTATCCACAAAACAACTAAAAGTATGCTCTTTTCGCAATTATGTATTTTTAGTTAACAGTTAGCAATCTATCCAATAAAAAGCTTAACATGAAAAGAAAATGTCATTGGGGCTCCAAGTTCTATCCATTTCTAGCGCTCCAAGTTTTTCATCCCATTCGGGCATTTCATCATGCAATTAGCACACGAAGTAAAAGAACCAAATTTAGGAAGATAACACCGATCAACTCGAAAAGTAAGCAAAGAACAAAAATTTTCACTTTTTAAGGAATTAACATATATTACAAAATATTATACCAACAAGATTTGAAGAGTAAATCATGATTAAATTAAATTTCTTTGAGATTATAATGCTTGTATCTCTAAAAATTCCAGCAAAACTTATTATAAGTAACAATAAGATAGTGAGCAATGTTTTAACCTTGATTTCTCCCAAGTGTTAGATGTCCTCTAGCAGTAGCCCCCTGATATTTGTAACCAAGGTATTTGTTGGTTTTGCAGCTGTAACACCATTAAAAGCACGATTCTGGAGCTTCCATAGTTAAAAAATTCAGTTTAGTCTAGCAAAAAAAACCCAACATTCAAAACTCACCAAATAACCAAAAAAAATCATGTTGTTAGAACAAATCTCACTGGTGATACTCAACAGATTGAGAAAGAGAAATAGATCATAAAGATCTCAAAGACATACCTGATCAAAATGCTATGAAAGTTGAAGAAGAATGCAAAAGGTGCTTCATTTTCTCCAGAGAGACGAAAGCAAAATTGTTTTCTTTATGCAGACAATGTCTTCTGCCTTGGTTTTTGTAAGCAGGACTCATCGGTCATTAACTTTTTTGTGTGTTTTTTAAAAGGTCAAAGTTGTCATATTAAAAAATTAGGCAAGCTTTCCTACGTTTTCTGCCCAGTTTTGGGCGGAAAATGTCTAAAGAGTGGGAGGGAAAGTAAATTCTTTTCCAATCTTTTCTTTTCTTTCCATCTTTTATTCCCAAACAATGAAAAAATTGTGATATCCTTCCAAATCCATTCTTTTCTATCCATTTCCATCCTCCCAAACAAAGGGTAAAGCTTTTAAAAATTCCTCAAATTTCTCAATCTCTTTTTTTTGGCTTCTTCAACCTTCCTGCACACCCGAATTTCATACTCCCCTCCAGATTACCATTCTCAAATCATAGCAGTTCAAACTCCTAGATCTGTAAATCCAAAGTGCCAAAACCAAATGATCAACGGCCAATTCTTTGATCTATACACAAATCTTTCCTTCATCTGAAAATTTCCCAAGTCCCATTTATCTCTTTTGTTCTTTCCCTCTCCAGATTTTTTTTTCTACCAAAACACATTCTTATACCCAAGTCTTCTTCTTCTCTTCCCCTTACTCTCTCTTTTCTTCCTCACCGAATCTATTTTCTGTTTTTCTATAATCTCTCTCTCTCTCTCTCTCTCTCTCTCTCTCTCTCTCTCTCTCTCTAACCGAATGTCCTCTGAAGTCAGAGATAGAAAGGAGGTTGGAGAAGACGGATGATTGTTACTTGATATATTTATGGGTTGTAATTAGGTTGCTGTTTTAACAATTTTTACCTTTTATTGCTAGTTGTTTTGTGGCTATTCATTTGCAGATTTGTGGGCTTTGTCTGTGACGATCTTCTGATGGCCTGAAAATTCTTTGTTTCAGGCTATTTGTGCTTTGGCTGTGGAATCTGAGTGGTTAGTGGGCTGTTAAATTTATGGCTGTGCACGAGGTTGTTTGCAAGCAACCGATGGTAGAATTGGTGATTGTTTGTGAAACTGAATGCTGAGTGAATGGATGGAGGTCAATTGGATTGCAGTGAATGATTTCTGAATGAATTATGGTAGTTGTGTGCTGTGATGGTTGGGAGTAAGGGGTTATTTGACTGGAATTGGGTACTGTTTGGTGGTGAATGGTAGAGAATTAGGAGCCGTGTGATGGTATTTTGGGCTCCAATGGTGGGCACTGGTGGTTGTGACAAGCTTCTGGTGGCTTCTGGGGGTCTCGGTTGTGAACAGGGGTGGGAATTGGGTTTGTTTTATGGTGGAAGAAGGCTTGAGAATGTCCCTGATGGTTGGGCAGTGATTAATGACCTTGGTTTTTATGGCTATCTTTGGTGATCATTGGTGTGGAATTGGTGGTTAAGGGGGGTTTACGGTGGTCATGCGGAGGTTAGAAGTGGTGGATGGCTGGCTTAATAGCATATTTGGGTGGTGGTATTGGGGAAATTGCTTGATGATTCTTCAGGCTGTTTGGGGATGCTTGTGGTGTTGTGTTTGGTAGTGGTTGGACTTGGAGGAGGAAGTTACTATCTGGTAAAGCAGGAGAGCTTAGGAAGTCGTAGAGGAGGAGAAGAAATATAAATCCCAGAATGAAAACAAAACCAGAAAGATAAAACAAAAACAACGACCCCAAATAGACACATAAATCAGATTCACATAAGGGGATAGAAGAAAATGAATCAAAACAGAAAAAAGAACTCACCTTTTTAAGCTTGAAGGTGGGTTGGTGATGAACAGTAACGACCTTCTTGAACGATGAACAGTAGATTTGAAGGATGAACAGTGAATAGCAAGACAATTGCCAATGACGGCTATAGTGTGTGTTTTGTTGGTGAACAAGTGTGTGATTTGATCTCTAATAGATCAAAAAAAATGTGTTTAGGGTTTTCTAATTTTTCTTCCTCTCTTTTACATTTCCAAGTGGGGTATTTATACTGCACAAGTCTTAACCTCCAAGAAATAATTAAAAGACTAAAATACCCTTGACTACAAAATTACAACTTTATCCTTAAAAAAAATCTATTCTCTCTTACAATAATAAAAAAAATCAAGAAAAATGTAAACAATAAATTGCATTAACACTAATTCACTTCCGAAAAAAAGTTAGAAACTTAGAAACATACTTAGAACCTAAAAACGAATTTGGGACCCAAAAATTAGTGAAAAATGAGTTTGGAATGTGAAATGACAATTTTGCCCTTGGATGATGAAAATTCACAGAAAAATAGCTATTGATATCAAAAAATTATCAAAAATTAGAAACTAAGCTTAAAACACTAAAAAATGCATTTTTGACTCGAAATTTATGAAAAATGAATTTAATTTGTAAAATGATGATTTTGCCCTTGGGCAATGAAAATTCACAGAAAAATAGTTATTGTTTTCAAAAAATTATCAAAAATGACAAATAAGCTTAAAACACTAGAAAATGCATTTTGACTCAAAATTTATGAAAAAATGAATTTAATTTGTAAAATGACGATTTTGCCCTTGGGCAATGAAAATTCGCAGAAAACTAGTAATCATCTCTGAAAAATCAGAAAAATTAAAAACATGCTTGAAGAATTAGAAAAATAAATTTGAAACTAAAAATGAGCTAACATGGTATTCACAGGACGAAATTATCATTTTGCCCTCATGATGGGAAAAATATAAAAAATACTAATTGAATCCAAAAAAATTATATATATATATATATATATAAGAAATTAACAAATTCATATAAAAGTAAAAATATGAATTTAAAAGCCCCAAAAGCTTATAGAAAAATATTTACAGATAAAATTACTATTTTGTCCCCCAGATTATTGAAAATTAAAAATTAAAAATTATCCCAAAAAGCGCAAACATGCCCCCCAGTGTTTGAAAATAAATGGTGTGTCAAAATTTGGTGTCTACATTTTGCTTATGGTGGCTTGGGGTTGGCTTTGATAACTAATGACTTGGAATATTGGTGTATATGTGTGATGTGTGGTGATTTTGATTTTAGTGTGTTGTGCGCATGTTTGTGTGTGTTTGGCGTAGTGTGTATTCTTGGTGTGGTGTGTGTTTTTGTATGAAGATTAACTAGTCTTTAGTGCGTGTTCTTGGTGTGGTGTGCATGTTTTTTGTGGTGTGTGTAGTGTGTGGTTTAGCAAAAACGTTACATTGGTTTTCTAGATTTCTTCTTTTTCGTCTCTATTTTTTTCCTTGTTTTGCAAAAATCATAAAAAAAAATTAGCTTTTATAGTTGCTAGGAAACAACCAGGAAATTTCCTTACTCTTGGCCTCCAAAAAAAAGGAAGCTTCTTGGTAATTTCACAAATCTTATCTTTAAGGGCCCAACGTATTTTACTATTTTGCCCTAAAAAATAATTGATTTCACAATTTTACAAAACACAACCCCTTTTTTAAACATATAAAAAATTAAAAAATAAAATACTAAAAATAAAAACTCCAAGAAAAGCTTAAGATTGCAAATTGTGAATGTAGAACGTATATTTGGGCTGAAAAGAGCTCATGCGTCAAAATTACCATTTTATCTCTGAACGCACTATTAATAGTTTTTGTCCCTGAAAATTTATCAAAAATTAGAAATATATTTAGAAGTATGAAATATGAATTTAAGACTCAAAAATAGGTGAAAAGGCATTTACAATATGAAATGAAGATTTTGCCCTTGGATTGACGTGATATACAAAAAAATAGCAGTTGCTACCCAAAAAGTCACAAAAATGTTGGAATATGTAAAAGAGTATAAAACATGAATTCAAAAATAAAAAAATGGGTAAAAAAGGATTTGACGCGATCGAGGGTGGCCTCCCTTTTGTGTGTCACAAGAATCTATCCCCAAAGGACCGTCTCGAAGATCAGACGATAATCTAACCTAAAACCTCTTGCAGATTTAGATCAAATTATCAAGTGAACGAATGTCTTATTGATTCGCTCGACCCCAATCCAACCCGTGGAATTAAACTAGACCAATTAACAAGAAGAAAACCTAGACCCTTATCAAACTATATAGATAAAAACCCAAGGTATAAGAAAATCCCACAAGAATCATTCTTGAAAAAACAAAGAAAGTTCCCATCCCAAGAACTCATGAAATCCCAAATTTATAGATTTCAATTTATAATAACTCAACCACATAATAATCAACAACAATAGTTAGTCTTTTATATGCATACAAACCCTAAAAAACATATATGGAAAGTCTAAAAATGAATAAAATTAAAGACCTACCAAAAACAAGCCTAAAACACTAAATCTATCAACTATACGCCATTATGTCTGTAACCATGATGCATAACCATGGCGCGGGTTTGGGATGCAAGTTCGATCAGAAGCTTTTGCCCTTCATGCTCAACTCTTTGATGGTAGCTGCGAGGGTATCCGTGGCGCAACTTTATGTCACGACTTCGCATAAAAGCCTTTTTTTCGTGCTCTTTTCTTCATGCTTTGCTTCATCCAAGCTTGCATAATCTTCCAACTATGTTTGTGCTTAAACTTGTGCTCCAAAACAACCCTCTGAATGCATGTGTCCTTGAGTTTTCTTCCTCGAAATTTGGATCGTTATTTTGAACACCAATTTATATATATTTTACCAAAACACTTTGCAACCTTTTGGTGACGATTTGAGCTCTTTGAGACGTCCAATTTGCATGGACTAATGATCAACCCCATTGAGCCTTGAATGATATGTTCAGGGGCTACCACGTACATATTAGGATTTTAGATGCTAAAACTACCGTTTTGCCCCTAAATTTGTCGATTTTATCATTTTTACCCAAAAATTGGAAATTGACCTTGAAAAGTAGAAAATTACTCCCTAATGTTTGAAAAATAAGTGGTGTATCAAAATTTAGTATCGACAGCTTGCTCTTCTTTGTTGGAAATCTCGTAGAGATTTTAGACAAAGACATAAACTATACCAAATTTTGACTCATTCACATGGGAAAACAAATGCAAATGTGAAACATAGCAAAATCCATGCAATGCAACAAACATCTAAACATGCGTAGCATGAGAAGGTGATGAATGCAAACATATAAGCAGATAAATATATAGAAAGATGTGACAGAGCTTTCTAGGAATTGCCTACATATATCGATGAAAGGAATCAGGCCAAACGAAGTTCAAGAATGATAATGGAAAATGAATATATGGAAAGCATTAATGAAAGCTTGATGTAAATGAAACCTAAATAAACTATATTGACTAATGATGCTTTGCAATTCAAAAACTTCTCTTTCCTTTAGGGAGAAAATGTAAAAGTAAATGGAGTAATACGATGACTAATGCATGAGATGACAAAAGAAGAGCATGAATGCTAAAATAAAATAACTAAGCATGCAATTGAAATGAAATGGTATCCAATGATGTAAAAGGAACTACTGGCAATTGAGAAATGAAACGGTACCTAATACTAAGGATTGAATCTTTCATGAACTAAAAATAAACATAGTACTCAATGGACGAGTTAGAGCTACCAGTAACTGGAATAAAAATAGAAGATGATTCAGGTATTTGTTTTGTGTAGTACTGTCAAATTTTATTCTGTGAATGAAAAAAAAAGACTAATGTTAGTAAATGTATAAACAATTTGGATGCATACCCTGAAGGAAGTCCTTATTATATCAAGGGTAGGCCTAGCATGAAATGCAATCCTTTAAGGTGAGACCCCCTTTTTAACCCAAAAAATAGCCAAATCCACCGGGAAGAAATGTCTCCATTCTACTTATATTACTTTGTCTAGGGTCTCACTCGCTAGGATGGTACTAAAAATATAAACGTGCATGTGTACCCAAGACAAAAGAACGGCTTTCCTATGATGGGATTCCAGAAATGGCATTCCATTTGGGGTTTGTGCATGATCCCAATTTATTAAAGTAGGTTAAAATATGCAAAAATATAAAAATTTGAAAAATGTCATAAAGATTTTTAATCTAATAATAATATATAATTTCTTGAGAAAGATGGACTATGAACTATACAAAGGATTACAAACTTTGAATTTATTTATTTGACTAGAAAATTGAGCCTCCATGAGACTATGGGACACAACACTAAAAGAAAGAAAAAATCACAACTTTATCTGGGAACATATTGATTGTGAGTTTAGGTTATATCAAAATATAGCAATAAATCTACTTCAAATCACACAAACAAGTAATAAAATTTATAACCTAATACTCGTTTCGCAAGTGCACGAGTCAATTGTAGTTGTGACGAGTATTAGTGTCGATCCCACAAGGAAACAAGATTTAGCAACTACCAAAGCTATTAACTTGCTTTATTATTTAGAAAATCAAACTTTGGCGGTGGAGAAATGGTAGGAAAATCAAATTCAAGTATACAAATAATGAAGAAACTAATTAAACAAAGTTGACTAGGCTTAAGAATCCACCAAATATAAAAGTTTAGCTTATGGTCCTAGTGATTTTTATCCATATTTAGGATTCAATTCCATTTTTACTCCAAACTAGATCTCTCTATGAATGGAAGACTACTAATACATGAGCTTTCCTACTCTCGTGGTAAAGTCTAGCATGCATTAGTTCATTAAACTCATGAATTGTGGCTTCAAACCTTAATCCACCTATGTGAATCACTACTCTTGTGAGATTCAACATAAGTTTCATTTTCTCTTTCCATTGTTAAGTACAAATCTCTTTGTCAAATAGCAACTAGATGACTTGAAGTTGGTAGCTAATCAACAACAAGTGTTAAAACCAAGTAAATAAATAAACAAGAATAAGTTGGCCATAAACTAGTTCAAATCATATTAAAGCTTCATCCTAAACTTAGTTAGAATCAACTTAGTTCGGCATGATAAAGATAATATTAAGCATATAATTGAAAGTAAACAAGCATGCATGAATGAAATAAGAAAGGATAGGGTAAGAAATGCTCAATTATATCTCCAAATCTTCTTCCTTCATTCTATCAAACATGTTGAGTACCAATTCCTCCAAAGTTTTGTTACAAGAATTGATTATTTCTACAAAACTAAAAAGAAAACTAATCTAAATATTTACAAGGAGTGCTCCTCCTAACAAGCTATGGTAGCATAAAGCCAAGCATATCTTCTATGAACTACAAAGGCATGTAGTTATAGGAAAAACCCTAGCTCAAGTCACTTTCCAAGTTGGAGACATAATGATCAAATTTGATTCCAAATCTTGTAAAAGTATTCCTTGAACTGTGCAATATTCTTCTAGGGTAGTGCAGATGCAGCTGGACATTGAAATTATCTGCAAAAGTTGTGTGAACAAGCTGTAAATTGCAAGAGCCAAAATTCTGCAAGTGGGAGCCGATCCGTGAGTTGGACCTGCAAGTTAGCAACCCGCAGATGTAACCCGCGGATCACTAATCTTTGACCCTTTTGCCCTTTTCAAATTTTGATTATTCCTTACATGCCCTTGAGACATTTTTTCACCATTTGAACCATAATCCCTGGTAGGATTTGATGAAGAAAATAATCACTGAAAATTCCAATCTTAAATGGTGAAAATGTACCATCTTGAACCAACTTTAATTTTGATAGTCCTTGTGTTCCAATTGATCCAAAATGTGTTTAATTATCATTTTTCTGCAAAACCAAATAAACTTGGGCATTAATTTGTTCTAAATAATAATTTTGCCTTAAAACCCTAATTTTCGAACTAAAAATCTTAATTTTAGAGCAAACCTTGATTTGATGAAAAATAATAAAATTGAGCCATTTTAATATCAAAAATACTAAAGACATACTAAAAATACTCTAAAATATATAAAATACTATACTAAAATAGGTAAAATTATTACTTATCACATATAAGTTAAAAATCATGCATGATGCCAATTTATTAAAGTAGGATACAGATACTTGAAACTAAAATATGTTCTAAAATGCCTTTCTCGCAGAATGGGAGGATGGGGGATAAGGTAAAAATGACGCATAATTTTTTTTTTGAAAAAGATGAGCATAAATTGTACAAAAGTTTGTCCACTTGGATACATTTATTGATTCTAAGAAAAAAAAAAGTGAACAAAACTGTCAGTTACAATAAGGATGAATAAAATGCTTTCAAAGAAGACCTGGAATTACAACTCTATTTAGGGATATACAAGTCAAAATTAGACTTTCAGGGTTTACAAAAGTTACAATGATTGGACCTATGAGTGTTTTTCGTTTGCAAAAATTGAAATTTGTAAAAATTTATAAATATCTTATATCCATCTTTCTCGAAAAAATTAACTGTAAGACGAAAATTTAAGCATGTCAAAAGTTAGATTCCTACAAGAGCACCATGTCAGGGCTCTTTAATCTACGACTTATAAACGGGAACAAAGAGAAGAAAATAAGGTTAGTTCATTTAACAAATAGCATACAACACATTGGAGTAACAAATGGTACACGAAGGTAAAAGAAGACAAAAGGGGTTATACTCCCTCCTCTCGTACCTAGTGTACCTAATAGGGTAAGGAAAACTCTATTCTAGGCTATTCTACATAAATGAGTGCGGTTAGACTTACTAATGCATCTAATACCCAATAAAGTCTTGGTTCCCGAACCTTCAAATTGAGGAACCCAAAAGTAACAGGTTTGTCAATTCCAAGGGTCTTAAGTTAGTGGTTCAAGTGATCACCTAGACACCACTACATGCACGAATGCGATGGCCGTATGTTTGGGCAAATCGATCCTAATTCCTAACAGAGATGAGTGGTACAACAACTACCAAAAGAGAAAAAGGGTTTAAAAGGGTTAGAAAAGAAAAAGGTGACTAAACCTAATGTTTAGACTCACTAGTGATCTCCAATAGAGTCACCAAAAAAGGGTTAGAAAAGAAAATTTCTTTTAGAAAGTGAGTGATGAAAAATGAGTTTTTGCCAAAAAGATAAGTTTAGAAAAAATGACTTTCTACTTTTGAAAACAAAAACAAGGCCGGAACTTTAGAATGTGACAGTTTTGGCCAAAAAGTTTGAAAAAGGGTTTATGAAAATGGAGTCACCACTTGGTAGTGAGTTTAGGTGTATCAAGTCACTCGAAAAATATTTTAACAAAACAAGAACTATTTTTTAGAAAAAATGTTTGGAAAATCCTTTAAACAATCCTGGTCCTTGAAAAATGAGAAAAAAGGATCCAGGAGTCACATTTGAAGAAAAAGAAGGCAAAAATTTGCACCTAAGGCACTTTTTCTTCCTAGCCGAGGCTAGTTGCGAAGTTTAATCGAAATTTTTCTAAAATATTCCTAAGATTTTATCGCATTCAGAAGTAACTATATGGATGCAAATTCTAGAACTAAAGGGATATTGAGAGGGACAAAATATCCCTTCGAAGTTTAATTGGAATTATCTCATCAATTGTGAAATCCAAAATGATACCTCAAAGAAGTCACAAGTATAATGCAAAATGAGATTCGGGAAAAAAAATGAAAAACAGAATATAGAAATAAGTGATCAAGAGAGGGGCATGTAACATAATGGGTATGGGAGACTAAGACTTATGACTAACTTTTCCTTCTTATGGAGGGGTGAACAGCATGCTAAGGCCTAAAAGGCCAAACTTGCCCATTTCCCATTTAGGAAGGGCGACACTTCCTAACCTAAACAAACAAATGACCAATCTGTTCTAAAATTCTACATATGATGCAAGTCTAAATGTCGTACCTTATATATATATATATATATATATATAGAGAGAGAGAGAGAGAGAGAGAGAGAGAGGAGGGATAAAAATGTAATATAGGGGGAAATAAGATGCAAACAAAAAATCCTAGAAATGGAAAATTGTACGTGAGTAAGATGAATTGCATGCAAATGATTACTCGATGCACGATGGACCTAATGGATCTAGCGTTAGACTTGCCCCTTTTCTACAAATTCCACGCTAGCATTGGACTAGCGAAGAAGTGATAAAACTATAACTAGCGTTGGACTAGTGTAGCAACGGAACAATAAAACTAATAAAGCGTGAATAAAAGAAAATAAACACATCATATCATATAAGACAACATAGAAGCACATTATACATAAGCATAATATCAAAATGCAAAAATCCTAGAGAAAATGATAAAAATACCTAAACACGTAGCACATAAGAATATCGAGCACGCAAATAACCTAACTATTACATCAATGGACCTAGCTACAATTTAAGGAGAAAAATAAAAATAACCTATCTAACATACTCATTACATTTTCTATCTAATTACAAAATTTCTCAAAATAAGAAAAAGATAGTCTATCTATTATATTTACTAAGTAAGTGCAAATAATAAAAATATATCTATCTATTACATTTTTTAAATAATAAAAAATTAAAATTTGAACAAACAAATATAAAATAAATAAATAAATGCTCAAAAAGTAAATAAAATAAAATACACAAAACCAAAACACATAAGAAACACATAGGAACACGTAAAAAAAAAAATTTAAAAAGTAGTAAAAATACCTACCTTTGAAGACCTGGTACTAATACTAACAAAATAAACAAACAGGTCAAGGTACCAACATATAAATAAATAAATAAATATATCATAAAACATGTAAATACCAACAAATTTGGGGTAATATATAAATCCTAGCAAATTAAAGAGGAAAAATAAAAATTCAAGCAAACCTGGGGGCCAAAATTGTAAATTCAAGCACAATAAGAAACCAAAACAAACATTCCAATAAGCTAAGGGGCAAAGAATGTAATTTCCCCCATTGTTTTAGGGCTAAAATGACAATTCTAGCAAACTGGGGGGATAAAACATAAATTCTAGCAATTTGGGGAGTCAAACATTGAAAATCAGTAAGTCTTGGGAACTAAATAACAAATTTCAGCAAGCATACTAGTGAACATGTAAATACCAACCAATGTAAAGGACTAAAATTGCATTTAAACAAGACCAAATTGAAAGAAAGCGTAACCTAGGGAGTGAATATATAAATGAGCAAGTACTTAAATGCAAACGGCAAGCATAACCAAGGGCGTAATGGTACTAATAAAAGCAATTTAGGGATTAAGACATAAATATACATAAGACCCACTTTGACAAATAACCCAAAAAATAAAATCCAAAATTACACAAAATCACGTCAATCCCATCATTGCTTTCAACCGAACTTTCTCTAAACTCTTTCAACCAAAATCTCCATAAATTACCAATTAAATCACAAATTCCTCAAATTCATAACAAATTAACAAAGTCTATGCCATATATGATAACTGAGAAAGAAAGCCAAGGATTTTTTTACCTGGTTCTAGAATGTCGAAGGCGATGAAGGAGGCGACGGTGGTGGCTAGTGGAGGAGGATTCATGAAGGGGATGAGTTGCTGATGTGATGGCTTCTAATACACTACAAGAAAAAAGGTCATTAGTGCTGACATTTTTCAGTGACAACATATTCTTGTCACTAAAGATCACTTTTAGTGACAACAATGCATAATGCCACAATTATGCTGCATCTTTACTGACAATAGAAAAATGTCACCACTGATTGCTTCCCACCTTCTAGCGCCAATTTGCATTATTGACAAGAACTAAAAATTGTCACTAATGATACATTATATAGTAACAACATTCTCCAAGTTGTCACTGATATACGTCCAAGGCATTAGTATCATCACTGAAACTATACCATATTCTAAAAACTACACCACATTGTCACTAAAGTTGAACTCTTTTTTGACAACTTTCACAAGTTGTCACTAAAATATGTCTAAGGCATTAGTGATAAGAAATGTCATCACTAAGCTAAACCCTATTTTGACACCTACACCATGTTGTCGAAGTTAGAGTCGTAGTTGAAAAAATTCTCTCTCTTCTCTCTCTTCTTCCTACAATTGTGGAACTTGAATTTTCGTTTCCAATTCTGGCCATTTATTGGTTGGAAAACTCTTTTCTTTCGCTTGTTTCGAATATCTTCCTTGACTGGCATCGCCGGTTGATCATCTATTGGCCCTCACGGTTGTTTCTCAGACATTGGGAGGGCACAAAACCCTACCTTCTCCTTCTAAATGATCATTTGCTAATTTGTTTGCTTCTAAGAACTTATTTGATGTACCTCCTATGTTGAAACAACAGGAACAATATAGGGGCTTTCCAACGATATCTTTCTCGGATGATGAGGTCAAATAGATAGCCTTGCCTTTTAAACATTCTTTGGTGGGGAAGTTTTATAAGGGAAGACCTTCCATGGAAAGCTTGCAGAAGGAATTTCTGATTTTTGGTTTCAAAGGGCCTTTTTCTTTAGATCTTTAAGATATAAGGCATGTTCCTATCCATTTTGATCTTGAGAAAAATTACCATCGAAACTGGTTGCGTGGCTTTTGGTCCCTTCAAGGGTTTGCAATGCAAGTTTTTAAATGGTCTCCGGCCTTTTCACTGGATGTGGAATCCTCTATGGTTTTAGTCTGGATTCAGCTTCCTCACTTTCCAGTCCATTTATTTGCCAAAGGTCCTCTATTTTCGATAGCTAATTTGGCGGGATGTCCCTTACGTATGGATGCTTCAACAACTTCTTTGGCAAGGCTGAGTATGGCATGCATTTGTGTGGAGTTGGATCTATTGCATGAACTTTCTGATAAAATTTGGATTAATAATGGTTTAATGGGGTTTTGGTAGCATGTGAAGTATGAAAACATTCCAAATTATTATGTTACCTATTGTAGACTTGGTCATTTTGCTTTTGCCTGTAGGATGAGCAACACTGATTCGGTGAATAAGGAGAATGATAGTGTAAAAAATTAGGTTCCCAAGGAGAAAGATCAAGTCCAGAATGTCATTGCACAGATGGATAGAAATAAGAATGCCATTGCACAGATGGATTTACAGAAGCAGGGATTGGATAGTCAAGGTATTCAAGAGTTGGCTACCCAAGAAACTCTTGTCAAAAACCAACCTACAGTGTAGGTAGAAGGGTCTTCAATGGCTGTGACAGAAAATCTAGATAATTCAATATATCAATGGTCCTTCAAGGCTGTGCAAAAGCCTTCAATGGTCAAGAAGATTGAGGTTCGGAATTCTAAACCTGCTGCCAAGTCTCAACAATGTGTTCAATCAAAAGTTGAAAACGAGTTGAAAGATGTTGGGAATCTGGTTGTTCTTGATGCTGAGCTACTTATAATTGCAGGAAACTTGTCTCCTCGACGAGCTGAGTCGGTTTCTTACCAAAAGGATCATTTGTGATTTTCATCTAATCGTGAGCTGTGTTCTTCAGTAAAAACTTCTCAAACTCTCTCTTAAAACTTGATCCAATGATTGCTTCTTTGTTTTGGAATGTCAAGGGAATTTCCAAAGCTGCAAATTTTAACCAATTGAACAAAACTGAGGATTTATAATATTCAATTTTTGATGATTTGTGAGCCTAAACAAAGTGTAGATAAGTTGGATTGGTTTAAGGTTCATTTGAAATTTGATTATGCTATGGCTAATTCATATGGTTCTTTGTGGTTGTTTTATAAACATCCCTTTGTACGTACTATTTCTGCCTAAAGCACTCAACATATGTCTCTTGTAGTGGAACATTGTCAGCTTCCTAGCTCCTTTGTGGTTTCGGTTGTACATGCAAAATGTTCAATTCTTGAAAGAATGAAATTATGAGACTATTATAGGTCCTTGGATTTTCTGTGGTGATTTTAATTTAATAGTGGATTCTTTGAAGAAATGTGGGGGAAGGCCATTTTCTCCATCAGAGGCTGCAGATTTCTTGTCTTTTTTTTATCTTTGAGTGATTTGTTTGATGTAGGGTTTTCAAGTTCAAGGTTTACTTGATGCAATAATCGACAAGGTAGGCGGAGGATTTGGAAGTGCTAGGATAAATTGTGTGTAAACTTGGATTGTTTTGAACAGCTGAATATTTCGGTTACTCATCTAGCAAGGTCGCCTTCTGATCATGCACCGTTGCTTATTTCTGTGGCTATTAGATTTGACAATAAACCTAAAGCTTTTAGGATTTTAAATGTCTGGACTGAGCATGGAGATTTCTTGGGCGTGGTTTAAAGCTTCTTGGTTGTCTTCTCACTTGGACAGTGGTGACCCTTTGATAGCTTTGTCTTTAAAGTTATGAAGGCTTAAGGTAGAATTGAGACAATGGAGTAGACTAAGGTGTGGTGATTTTTTTAATAATGTAAAAGAGGCCGACAGGGAATTGGAGGTAGCTAAAAATAGAATGGAAAATGATGACTCTTCAGTGGCTTTTAAATTGCGGGTCAAGCTAGGGCTTCATTGCAGCATCATTTGTATGTGGAGGAACTATTTTGAAAGCAAAAAGCTAGGGTGAAGTGGCTTCAAGATGGTGATCAAAACACAAAGTTTTTTCATGTAGTGGTGAAGCAAATGAGGGCTCAAGTAGTTGTTCATCGTATTAGAAAGAAGAATGGTGAATCGATTGATTCGGATAGTGAGATTGGAAATAAGGCAATTCAATTTTTCCAATCTTTATTTACTGCTGAGGATGTGCCTATGTTAGATGATTGGATTAAGGTAGTTCCTCGATTGGTTACTTAGGCAGATAATCAGCTATTGAGTGAGATTCCTTTGATGGATGAAGTGAAAAATATTATTTTTGCAATGTATAGTAACAACTCTACTGGTTTCGATGGGTTTCTGGGAAGTTTTTCTCTTTAGCCTGGGATATCATTGGTACAGATGTGTATAATGCAATTGTTGATTTTTTCTGTGGATTGGATCTTCCAAGGGGAGTCACGTCTACCTCTATTGTTCTAATTTCAAAAATCCAGCATCCTCAGGAATTTTTTTCATTTTCGGCCTATTTATCATGTGCAATTTAATTAATAAGGTATTGTCAAAAATTCTCTCTAATCGATTGGCAGGGTTACTTCCCAAGTTAATTTCATCTGATCAATGTGGGTCTGTTCGTGAGAGATTGATCTCATAGAATTTTCTTTTGGCATAAGAAATCATTACAAGAATTGGAAAGAAGGTTAGAGGAAGTAATGTGGCCTTAAAACTTGATATGGCCAAAGTTTATGACTGTGTTTCGTGGCTATATTTTATTAAGGTCCTCAGAGCCTTTGGATTTGGAGAGCATTTCATTGATATGCTTTGGAGATTAATCTCCAATTCGTGGTTTTTTGTAATTTTAAATGGCTCTTCTCATGAGTTTTCAAATCTACACATGGATTAAGGCAAGGGAATCATATTTCTCCTGCACTTTTTATTCTAGGTGTGGAGGTTCTCTCCCAGAGTTTGAATATGTTGTTTATTACTCATTTTTCATTATGTTTTTTTGTGCCGAGGGGATGTCCAATGGTCTCACATTTAGCTTTCGCAGATGATGTGTTGATCTACTATAATGAAGGGACTAATTCTCTAAGGAGATTGATGAAGGTTCTTGATGAATATCAAGCTATTTTTTGTCAGAAAATAAATTCTAGCAAGAGCTATTTTTTGGTTCACAAGATGACTTCTAATTTTCAAAGGCCAGCTATCGGACAAGCTACAGGGTTTTCAAGCAAAGTTTTTCGGGTGAAATATTTAGGTTGCCCTTTGTATTCGGGAAGAAGGAAGACCGAGTTTTTTTAATGATATTACGCAAAACATTATTGGTAGAATCAATTCATGGCATAATCGTTTACTTTCAACAGGTGGCAAGATCATACTTATTAAACATGTGCTGTCTTCAATCCCAATTCATAATTTAGCTACTACCAACCCTATAAAAGGAGTTCTAAAGATGATTGAACTGCCATTGCCAACTTTCTTTGGGGAGAGTTTGAACAAAAAATAGAAATTTCATTGGATAAAATGACAAGATCTTTGTTATCCATATGCAGAGGAGGGAAAGATGTTCGGTCTCTTTATGATGTTTATATAGCATTTTCAGTCAAGCTATGGTGCTTATTTAGATCAAATAATTATCTTTGAGTAGCCTTTATGAGATCCAAATATTTTAAACTTTCTCACCCTAATTTGATTGAATTTTCTCCAACAAATTCTCTTACCTGGAAGAGGATACTCAATGTGCGAGATAAAGCTGAAATCATATCGTATGGAAGCTTAATGATGGAGGTTCTAGCTTTTATTATGACAATTGGATTGGGAATGGAAGATTGGCGAATCAAGTTGTGCACAGATCTAATGATTTAGTGAAAGATTTTGTTGTGACTGATCAATAAAACTTGGAAGTGATCAATTGACAATTTGATCCTCAAATATCTTCACAAATTCTTAGTGTGTATCCTCCTTCATCATTTTAGTTGGTAGCTGCATTTGGGATCTAAACTCTTCGAGGAAGTTTTCTTTGTGATTGTGAGTTTAGGTTATATCAAAATATAGCAATAAATTTATTTAAAATTGCACAAACAAGTAATAAAATTAATAACTTAATACTCATTCCTCAAGTGCACGGGTCAATTGTAGTTGTAATGAGTATTAGGGTCAATCCCACGAGGAAACATGAACTAGCAACTACCAAAGCTACTAACTTGCTTTATTATCTAAACAACCAAAGTTAGAAGGTGGTGAAATGGTAGGAAAATCAATTTCAATGTAAACAAACAATGAAGCAACTAGTTAAACAAAGTTGACTAGGCTTAAGAATCCACCAAATATGAAAGTTTAGCTTATGGCCATAATGATTTTTATCCATGTTTAGGATTCAATTCCATTTTTACTCCAAACTAGATCTCTCTATGAATGGAAGACTACTAATACATGAGCTTTTCCTACTCTCGTGGTAAAGTCTAGCATGCATTAGTTCATTTAACTCATGAATTGTGGCTTCAAACCTTAATCCACCTATGTGAATCACTACTCTCTGTGAGATTCAACATAAGTTCCATTTACTCTTTCCATTGTTAAGTGCAAATCTCTTTGTCAAATAACAACTAGATGACTTGAAGTTGGTAGCTAATCAACAACAAGTGTTAAGACCAAGTAAATGAATAAACAAGAATAAATAGGCCATAAACCAATTCAAATCATATTAGAGCTTCATCCTAAACCTAGTGAAATCAACTTAGTTCAACATATTTAAGATAAACTTAAGCACATAAATGAAAGTAAACAAGCATGCATGAATGAAACTAAAAGGAATAAGGTTAGATTTGCTCATTTGTTGGATGAACTTGGCTCCAAAACTTTTCTTGCAGTTTCATCAAATATGTTGAATACAAAGTAGTTCCTCCAAAGTCTTGTTACAAGAATATGACTTTGCCTACTACAAAACTAACAAAGAAAATCTACTCTAAGTATTTACAAGGAGTGCTCCTCCTACCAAGCTTTAGTTCTAGCTTTCACAAGCATAAAACTAAGCATATTTTCTATGAACTACAAAGGCATGTATTTATAGAATAAACCCTAGCTCAAGTCCTTGTCCAAGTTAGAGACATAATGATGAAATTTGATTCCTTTGGCCTCAAAAGTCTTCCTGGAGCTTTGTGTTATCTTCTAGGGCATCCCAAAATGCAGCTAGACGTTGGAATTATCTGCAAAAGTGGTGTGAACAAGCTGCAAGTTGAAGAGAGCCGAAATTCTGCAAGTTGCACAGATCCGTGAGTGGCAACCTGCGGATCGTGATCAGCGGATCACTCTCTTTTACCATTTTGCCCTTTTCAAAATTTGGTTATTCCTTCCATGCCCTTAAGACCTTTTTCCACCATTTGAACCATAATTTGCTTGGTAGAATTTGGTGAAGAAAATATTTGTTAGAAATTCCAAACTTAAATGATAAAATTGGTCAAACTTGAATTATCTTTGAATTTGAAATTCTTTGATCTTCAATAGATCCAAATTGTGTTTAATCTTCATTTCCCTACAGAATCAAATAAACTTGGGCATTAAATTGCTCAAAATAATATTTCTGCCTCAAAACCCTAATTTTCGAACTTAAAACCCTAATTTTGGAGCAACCCTGGATTTGATGGAAAATAATGAAATTGAGCCATTTTAATATTAAAAATATCAAAAAATACTAAAAACATAATAAAATCATATATAAAATACTATGCTAATATAGTTAAATTTATTACTTATCACTTTGTCTTTGGCATTTCAGTTGGTTCGGCAGTAACGAGGTGCATCATTCATGTGCGATAAATTGTGGTGTCCAACTGTTCCTCCCCTTAAAGATCTCGTTCTTTATGTTGAGGTTTATTCAGGGTAAGTTGCCTTCGGATACTTCTTTAACTGCATTTGGGTTCCATGGTCCTTCTAAATATGTTTGTTGTGTATCCTCTCATGAGGAATTTGTGGATCACCTATTTTGTTCAAGTGAGGTTGCCAAGAAGGTATGGTAATATTTCTTTGTTGAATGTGATATGTTCTCATTGTTCTATTCGGACATTGATTGCCTTTTGATGGTTTAATATATCAAGAAATCAATATTTTCTTTCATTCTTCAAGCATTACCTATGGTGATATGTTGGAATGTCTGGAAATGGAGAAATATGGCTAGATTCCAAGGCAAGAACTTCTCATTTAGTTCCATGGTTGCTAACATTTCAATGGAGATGTAGGAAATATTCACCATTCGGTTCAAGAATGTGGCGGTGGAGAAGGGGAATTGGTCTTCATTTGTATAGTCAGTTAAAAGGATTCAACGACCATATACTATCAAAATGGTTAAATGGATTAAACCACCTATGAGGGAGGTGACACTCAACACTGATCGTTGTTGTAGAGGTAATACTAGATTATGTGGTAGAGCTAGGCTTTTAAGAGACTCAAGAGGTAACCTTATTTTTGCATTTGCTTGCTTTTTTGGTTATGGAACTAGTTTAAAGGCTGAGGTAAGGGCTCTTTTATTTGGGGTGAAAAATGTGTGCAATTTGGTTATACAAACTTTCATGTGGAATGTGACTCTCAAGTTATTATTTCGATGCTAACAACACAAATTTCTTCCCCTTAAGCTAGTGCAAGTTATTTTGCAAAGTTGTTTCAATATATTCATCATTTTTCATCTATCAAACATGGTTTTCAAGAAGCTAGTGAGGGAGCTGATGGACTCACTAAGATGGGTTGTGCAAGTCATAAAGAGTTAATCATGCTACAGGAAAAAAACTTACCAAGAGAAGTTAGAGGAGATTTAAAAATTAGATAGACTAGGTTTTCCATCCATTCACAAATGTTCTCACTAATTCTATATTTCTTACTTTGTTGAAGTCCATTTGTAAGGAAGTAGCATTTCTTTTTTAATTTTAAGTTAATGACCTGTTTTTTGGAGAATAAGGTATTTGTACTCTCTAATTTATTTGAAGTTAATAAATTTGGAAGTGGCACTCTCCCTCGTGTACGAGGTTAGCCAAAAAAAAAAAAACTAGATCATGTTGTCACTAAAGCTGAATTCTTTTCTGATAACTTTCATAAGTTGTCACTGAAATATAACCAAGGCAGTAGTGACAACCAATGTTGTTACTGAAGCTATAACATTTTCTAACAACTACACCAAGTTGTCACTAAAGTTGGAATCTTTTTTGACAACTTTCACAAGTTGTCACTAAAATATGTCCAAGACATTAGTGACAACCAATGTCATCACTAAGATAAATCCTATTCTGACAACTACACCATGTTGTCACTAAAGTTGAATTATTTTTGACAACTTTCATAAGTTGCCACTAAAATATAACCAAAGCAATAGTGACGACCAATGTCGTCATTGAAGTTGTAACATTTTCTAACAACTACACTAAGTTGTCACTAATGTTGGAATCTTTTCTGACAACATTAACAAGTTGTCATTGAAATATGCCTAAAGTATTAGTGACAACCCATCTAATATTTTCTAACAACCACACTAAGTTGTCAATAAACCTAAACTATATTCTGACAACTTCCACAAGTAGTCATTGAAATACATCCTTCAAATTAGTGACAACCTTTTGTTGTCACTAAATATGCACCCCATTCACATAGAATATGTACGTCAAGTAGTGACAACTCAAGTCATCACTGAATGTACACCCTATTTTGACAACTCATCATGTTGTCACTGAATGTGCACCCTATATTGACAACTTCCACAAGTTGTCACTGAATACATCCATCAAATTAGTGACAACTCTTGTCATCACTAAATATAAACCCTATTTATAAACATGTACATCGAGTAGTGACAATTCATGTCGTCACTGAATATACATCATATTCTGACAACTTGATTGTCAGGTTTAAGTACTATCAAAATTAAGCAAAATTCACACAAACAAGTAATAAAATTTATAACTTAATACCACTTTTCGCAAGTGCATAGGTCAAATATAGTAGGAAAAATATTAGGATCGATCCTACAAGGAAACAAGATATAGCAAGTGCCAAAGCTACTAAATTGCTTTATAGACAAAACATCAAATAGGTGGTGTGCAAGGTAAGGAAATTCATATACTTGAAGTAAAACAAATGGAAGAAATTCACAAATGCAAGTAACAAGGTTTGGAATCCACTAATTGTCACTAATATGGTTGAATGAATTAACACTTGGCCATATTGATCTTGTCTTGCTTAGGATTGCAATTCTATGTGAAACGAAAACTTGTTACCACAATGAATTGATAAGAGTTCAACTACTCTCATGATGAACCCTTGTGAAATGTATGAATTGTGGTCTTAAAACAACTTCAATCCACCTATTTATACCACTATTCTCATATGTGTATATCATAGGCTTCATCTACCATTTTCTAATGTTATAAGTATTTTTCAATGCCAAATAACATCTAAATTGTTTGTAATAGGTGATCAAGCTACTACAAATATTAAACCTTGATAGATGAACAAGCAAATATAAGTTACAGCAAGTATAATAACATTCATATCATATCATTAGCTTTATGTAACCCTAAGACAAGCACTTAGTTATGCATAGATTTCATAACTTGAAAGTATAAGAATTCAATCATGAATTTCATAACTTGAAAATGTAAGAATTCAATAAAGTAATTCATAACAAGTAAAGAAATAAAGAGAAAGAGATAGAAATTCTCATTTCAATGGCTCCAATCTTTCATTTCTTTCTTGAATGTGAAGTTGTACAAGTGAATTCCCTAAGAGTTTTTCTTACAAGTGTTGAATTTTTTACTACAAACTATAAAGAAAACTACTAAACTAACTACATGGGAGTGCTTCGCCCTCCAAGACTTGTTCTAAATATCTTACAAGAACTCTCTATCTATAGACAAATTCACCCTAATCATCTAGACAACTTGTATGACAATTTAGAAAAATTGTCCTGAAATCACAAAAAGATATTCATTGAATTTTGCAATATTTCCTTAGGCAATGTAGGTGCAAAGAATTATCAAAAATTCTTTAAAAGAGGTTAGAAGATAAACTGCAAATTGCAGCCATCTTGGCCAACATGCTTTATCTGCAAGTTGAATCCGCGTGTGCTTGGTTCACAGATAGGGGTACGCGAATTACTCCCAGAAGATGGATGAATCAGCTTTTCTTCAAAACATAACAGTTGTAGCCCTTTGAATCAACTTTCCAGAACCATAAGAATCAGATCATTTGGAGCTTTGGATACGAAGATATGACGAAAATACTTGTTGAGAGAGCTTGACAACACACATGTAATTTAGTAATTTGGTTTTTTGGTTATGAAAAAGTGAGAAATGAATTTTGATGTTTGCAAATGATTTGTAAAGTATCCTCTTATATTCACAATGCATCAAGAATCATCTCAATCCAAGTTTTGTAACTCAAGTTATTGTCAAAATACAGAAATATGTCATTGTTACCAAACTGTTTCTTCTCTAATTTTACTTCTTCCATTGTTTCTTTGCACCATATCTTTTGTTGATTATCCCTTTGATACCCTTGAGACATTTTTCCAATGTTGATCCTTCAATTTTATAGTGAATTTGTTAATGAAAATTTTCTAAAATTGAGCGAAATAATCTTGAAGATTTTGAATGTTAAAATTGTTCCATTGAAATTCTAATTCAATCATCTTTTAATCTACTATGAATGGTGATGATTTATACTTCAATTAACCCAAATTATGAGTAAATGTGGAAAACCTACAAGATTGTACAAAAATTGTGCATTAGTTTGTTCAAAATATAAATTCTCCCTCAATACCCTAAAAACTAGGTAAAAATCTTAATTTTTGAGAAATTCTTCAAATGGAAGAAACTTAGTGAAAATGAGCCGATTTCATAATAAAATACTAAAACACATTAAAATCATATATATAATACTATGTTAAAATAAGTAAATATATCGCTTATCACAATTTATTATGTTGTCGCTGAATGTTTACTATTTTTGCAATTTCCCCCCACCAAATTTTCCCCTCTCTTCCTCGGTCTTTCCCTCCCCCTCTCTCTTTCTCTTTCTATCATTCACAGAGCCCAAAAAAGTTCCCAATTCCTTCCTTCCCCTTTCTATTTTTCTCAATTACACTTTCTCTCTTCCTCAGCTCTCCGCTCTTCAGTCTCTTGTGCAACTCCCTCTGCAACAGGTTGACATTATTGCTGCATGTTAATTTTTTTCCCAAATTGCAGAAATTGATGGTGAGAATTAGAGTTTGCCATCCATTCCTTTTTCATCATCAATGTTTTTCTCTAATTTATCTCCCATCTCTTCTTTCTACAAACCTTCGGTAAAATTCAGGCTTTCAAAGCCCTCTCCAGAGGCCTTATCCATGGCAACATCCAACTTCTGCCATTTCCTCTCTCTCGCCATTTTTGACCTCCGCAACTCCCTCAACTACTTTTTCTCCTCCCCCACCTTCTCGTCCGCCCTTCATGGCTGCTCTTTCTTCTTCGATTATGTATGTATATACCCATCAAACGGCCATTTTATTTATTTATTAATTTCTCTATTTAGTTATCTATTTATTGCTCTTTTTCATTGAAATCAATTATTATAATATGAATGAATGATTTGATAGACAAATGATGCCTAAGGCTGACGCCGTAAGATGGTTTGAGGAGGTTTTGCCCAAGATGGCTGATTAGCTCTGGAATTTGCGGTCTCTCTTAAAGGCTAACTATCAAAATAATGTTGTTGTTGTACTGGTTGTTGACCGCTGCTGAGGACTTTAGACCTCTTGTTGTCTCCGCTTGTTGGGATCTCAGCAGCCAGGCTTTCTCTTTCTCTCTCAAGTAACTATTATTATACTCCCCTTATAATTATGTAAAACATTGACATTTTTTCATTTAAAAAACTCGTTAAAGGGAATTTTCCTTTGGGCTCACCTAAGTTGTCTCCTTTTATTCTATTGTCTTCATTTTTTTCCCATTTTGAACTTTCAAAAAGTTAAAAAATAAACCTTGACAAAAGCAAGCGTCGATTGATTTGATTCCTAGCTTGTATGCACAATGGATACTGGTGTTTTTGCGAAGGAGTTATTTGGGTGGGTTTGATTATGCCATTGTATTTCATTTTTTGGTTTGAGGAGATGTTCCATGGTTCTTGAAAGTACTATGCACAAGAGATTTGGATTGAATTTGTCAGCCTACCACTTTGGTCTTGAAAAAAGCTTTGTTCCATGGTTATTGAAGTTCCAAGTAAAAGGACTCTGCATTTCCTGCTGTGAGAAAAATTATGTGCTTACCCTTGACAATGTAATTGTAGTTTATTTGTTCACTTTTTCATAACATGATGCCACTTGGATTTAAAAATATGAAGTTGTTGAACGTAAGGAATCTGAAATTATTTTTATTCCAAGGAAGATGTACATTATGTTTCTATTGAAAATTTTATGGCATTTTATTTCAGTTTTCTATTATTGGATTCTTAGGAAGAGCTTTCATATATATGCCTTAGAGCAGAGAACTTCATGAGCAAGACATGCTTATTCGCATATATTATTGTTATTTGTGGTACTCTGTGATGTTTGTAAATCTTCAATTGTTGGAACAATGGAGTCTAGAGCTACATATACACTTCATTGTTTGTTAGGATTTGACTAGCAGGATACTAGTACTAGTCGAAGGAACTTATTTTCCATTGTTATTGGCTACTGTAATAAACAGCTTGCTAGTTGTAGTAGCTATGTGAATCAATAAGTTATGTATTGTTTATAATGTACAAGATGTGGTTAGTAGCCAAGTACAATCTCATTTCCTTTTATTGTGTGGATGAAACTACTTTTAAGCTCTCACGTATTATGTAATTTCATCAATTTTATATATAAGTCTGTTTCTCAAGACAAATTTGCATAGTTGAAGTAGTAATATGTATTGTTGTATTTTATGCCATTTGCTTCTCTTGCCCAACTAACTATTAAAGTGTATTGTTAGCTCTAGTAACTATCTGTTATATCTCTAATTCTATTTTCAAAGCTTGGGGAACTAGTCAAATAAAGAATATTAAAGTCCAAGCTTTTTATGCCAAAAACTAACTTCATATACTAAATTATTTCTAATTATCTTCTAATACATGTTCTACTATCAAGTTGAACATATCAGTATGTTGTTGTAGTGCTTCTATGCAGAGAGACACAAACATATTTCTAATTATATTTTTGTGCTTCTAGTGCTTATATTTTCTTATTTCTCATCATATCACAGTTAATCAAAAAGACAACATCGGTTACTTCTGCAATAACATCTGTGAATGGCCAAGAAGACAACCATCAAGAGAATGCCATAAGCCTGACTTTGCTTAAAAGCTACCTGTATTATTCTGTCAGTTTGAGCTACTTTGCATACTTTACATTTGCTATCAAGTGATCATAATGGTTTGCTATACTTGTTGGTAAATAGGAATCCTATGGAACATTTTGAAAGGATGTATGATCTTGATGCCTCATTTGGCTTGAATGGTATAAAGTCATATTATTTGGCTTGATCCTAACGGTATAAAATCACATTCTTTGGCTTGATCCTATGGTATAAATGTATAATCTTGATGTCTTATTTGGCTTGAATGGTATAAAATCATATTTTTTTGGCTTGATCCTATGGTATAAAATGTATAATCCCGACGTCTTGTTTGGCTTGAATGGTATAATGTCCTATTCGCTTGACAACTCCTTCTATCATCAAATTGCATTGTTAGCAAAAGTAAAGAGTATTGGGAGCAGCGAAAAATGATTGAAAGGGAGTATTTGAACTTTTCCATTTATATACTACTACAATAGAAGGATGTCGATTCATAGGATTTCTAAGTCTAGGTATCATTATGTTCAAAGTTTTGTTATTTGAGTTTTTATCTCTAAGAGTGCTATTCAACACTTTCTTCTTTTCCTCTTTTTCTTAACTAATTTTACTAGAAAACTAATTTGTAAAAAAAATAAAAATTAGGATGGATATTTGAACTTGAAAACAAAAGGCTCTTAATATCAGTTGTCTTTGTTTTTTTTTTTTTGGCCCTTTTCCCTCTCATGCACGAGCACCTAAGATGGAGGTGCGGGAACAATGCACACTTTTCTTCATGCATGCCTCTGCATGCTGATTGTACACTTCTCTTTCATCAGTAAATGTTATCTTGTAGTCTTAAAAGTAATTTATTCTCAAAATTCTAAGATTAGTAGCTTTTTGGAAGTTTAACATTGAAAAACGATAATATTCTGCAATGAAACGAAGTAATTTTCAACAAGTATGGAAAACAAATCAAAGCCATGCACAGAGTTTATCAAGTTCTAATCTTAACTCATTTAAATTAAATATTAAAATGTAGTATTACGTTTGCTAGTGTGCATAAGTTGAAAGTCTAAGAATCATTCATGCTGTCACTAAGTCAAATTTGGCATTCGACTAATGAATCGGGCATTTGAAATTTTGATACAGGAACACTTGTTTAACAAATAACGACCTATGAGTGAAATTGGCTGGGCAATGTGCAGTCTTGAACTAGACAATAACATGTTTTTTCATTTTTACCTAGTGTCTATCGTATTAAGCAATCATATATGTGCACACAAATTTTGTCATTGAATAGTTAATGTATTAGTGACGAACTCAATTAGTGACAACAATGGTTGCAATTTCTTTTACAAGAAATAAAGTTGTCACAATTACACAATCCATTAGTGACAACAAATGTCATCACTAAAAGGCATATATTCAGTGACGAATTTAGTTTTGACACTATTCACATTTAGTAACAAGCCTTTAGTGGTGACTTAGCGGCAACATATTTTCTGTCGATAAAATGTATTAGTGACAACTTCTCAATTTTTAGTGACGAATTTATTGTCATTGTAAACATCAAATTTTAACACACCATTTATTTTTCAAACATTGCGGAGGTGTTTATATTTTTGGGGTTAAATTTTAATTTTTCAATATAAAGGGGGAACAAAATCAATAATCTTGGGGGGCAAAATAGTAATTTTTACTTGTAAATGTTTTTCCATTAGTTTTGGGCTTTTAAATTCATATTTTGTACTTTCATATGTATTTTTTAAATTTCTATGAATTTTTTGGGGTTAACTGGTATTTTTCTGTATTTCGCCAGCACAAGGGTAAAATGATAATTTCGTATCCCGAACACCATTCTCGCTCATTTCAGGTCCCAAATGTATTTTTCTAACTCTTTAAGCATGTTTCTAAATTTTCTTTATTTTTTTTAGGACGATTGCTATTTTTTCTGTAAATACCGCGTTCAAGGGCAAAATTATCATTTTGCATTCCAAATGCATTTTTTTTACCAATTTTTGAGTCATAAATGCATTTCCTAGGGTTTTAAACTCATTTTTAATTTTTGGTAATTTTTCGAGGCCAACAATCATTTTTCTGTGTATTTTCATTGTTCAGGGGCAAAATTGTCATTTCGCATTCTAAACGTATTTTTTACCATTTTTTGAGTCATAAATGTATTTCCTAGGGTTTTAAGCTTATTTTTAATTTTTGGTAATTTTTCGAGGCCAACAACTATTTTCCTATGCATTTTGTCATTATAGGGGCAAAATCGTTTTTTCACATCCTGCATTTTTTGTCAGTTTTAACCTCTAATCTTTATTTTTTAAAATCTTGAAATGTACTTTGAATTTTTTGACAAATTTTGGAATTCACTGTCATTTCTTTATATTTTTTATTTCTTGGGTCAAAAAAATAATTTTTTAAAAATAAAATTAGAATTTTTATTACTGGTGGCATTTTTGTTATTTTGCAATATTCTTAGAGGTTAAGACAACTAGCTCTACAAATACCCTCACTAAAACGAACAAAAAAAAAGGAAAAAAAATTCCTAAAAACACTCTATCAAAAGAAAGATCAAACACACACATTCATTCACCAAAACTACACACACTAGAGGCAGCCATTTTCACTACTTTGTTACTGTTCCTCGGTCCCGGCTACTGTTCATCAGATTCACTGTTCATCATCATATTTGTCTCAAGTTTTGTTTTGAAAGGTGAGTTCTTAGTTTCTCTCTTTGTTTGATTCATTTTTTTTCTTCAATTTTTCTTATCTGAATTTGATTGTTTGTATTCATCTATTTGGGATTTTGGTTGAATTTGTTTTGTTTCTGGGTTTGGTTGCATTTTCTGGGTTCTCTTCTCTTCTTTTCTTCTACTCATCTCCCTAAAATCACCGTTAGTTCTCCAAACTCCATCCATCGCCACCATTAAACCACCACCACATCATTGCCTTCTCCATGTCCCATCCCATAAGCGCCACAGTCCAAAGCCATCAACGGTGGAAAACCACTGGAGCAACCCAATCCAAACCACCATCTCAGTCAAAACCAAACCGGCACAGCCCAAAAACCCAACAACAACTCTCCTCCCTACCACCGTCCATCATCAAACAAGACCCAACTTCTCCAACAGCCACCATCCATATTCATTTACCCACTATCAGTCCCCTGCTGCCAACAAAATCGCAACGAACAACCCATAACCTGCAAAAGAAAATAAAACAGAAGCAAAACAACACCTCACCTAAAACCTGCACAAAAACTAGTACAACAGTCCAAAAACCACCGCTAGCTATTCACAGTCCAATTCTCCAACCACACCTGCTACCCCAAATCCATCAATACCACCAATTGAAGCTCTAAATTTAACCTCCAAAACACCCCAATCGGCAATCAAGACCACCAATCCCCACAGCCCCAATCAAATAGAGTCATCAAAACCACAACCAAAATAGGACCATTAGAGATACACACGCACACACACAAAGTCAGCTGCACACAACATACAGACATTGCACACACGCCTCATACACACACAGGCACATCAAACAACCAAAAATAGGCAGTCGTCTATAGCCCCCAAGCAACTCAGATCCACTATTACAACCTCTGCCTCCTTCTCGCCCAAACCTGCAAAGAAAATTCATAGACCACATACGGCCATACCACCATAACATAGCCACAAACAGCACAAACAGTCCCAGAATTTCTCACAACTTGCAAACAAACAAATTCAAGCAACCATCCCATGACCACACCCTCGCACATCTGGAATTAGCTCCAAATTCACCCAAAAACATCACTCCACCGGCATCCCCTTGTCTTCACCACCAACATCTGCAGGAAAACAATCGTAATGGCCACCAAGAGCCCCAATTCCCACCAGAAACAACCCAATTTACTACCACCAAACACGTCTCCAACTCGTAGCCACCTACAGCCAGTCCCACCGCCTGCAACCCCTCACAAAGACCACAACCGAGTCCCTTTTCAAATACCAGTAACAAACAAATTTTTTTCTCACTGGTTTTCTATCTCAATTGGATTAATTAATTCCTCAACAGGCCTATAGATATAGCTACTGATTTGGGAACTTGAATGTTTTGATTAAAGACTTAGGCAATTTTCAGAAATTTGAGAGAATGCTAAAAGGAGAGGAACGGCAAAAGAGAGACGAGAGAGAGAGAGAGAGATGGCGAGAGCTGGAGAAATCTAGAACGGGAGAAGTAGAGAGGACAGAGACAGAGAAATAGAGAAAAGAGAGGGAAAAGAAAAAAAAAGGAAAAGAAGAAATAGAGAAGTAGCTGGAGCAAGAAGAAAAATGGAGAGAAAGACAGAAGTTGAGAAAGAAGAAAAAAGAGGGGGCGTCAAAGAGAAGAGAAAAAGGGAGCAGAACTGAGACATAGAGAGAGAGAGAGAGACAGTGAGAGAAACAGAGGAAAAAAAAGAGTCAGGGGGAGAAGGAGATAGAAGAGAGATAACAGAGAGTGAGCGAGAAAGATGAGAACAGATAGAGTGAGTCTTCTGGAGAAGAAAAACGATTTGGGGAGCTGGGAAAGGGGACCAGTTTTCTAATCTATCTGTTAGTTTTGTTAATCTATGTTTTTGCTTTATTTATTTGTCAAATTGGTTAATTAATTGGATCAATTAAGTGGGTTTAATTAATTTTTTTTTATGTTATTTTACTTTCCCAGATTTTGTATTTCTAAATTGGTTTATGTGATAGAATGATTCAAGAAACTGAATGTTTGACTAATTGTTTTGGAAAATTGTGGATTAAATTTTGAGAATTTTGATTATTAAAAGGGGGTAAAAGAGAGAAGAATTACAAAATTCAGTATTATATATATATATATATATTTTTTTTTTCTTTTTTCTCTTTCTTTCTCCCTCTCTCTCTAGACGTTTAGTTAGTTATTTTCTTTTATCTTTAGTTTGTCCTTATTCATTTTTTGATTTCTAGTTAATTAGTTTAGGTATTTAATTGGTTTTAATTAATCACGGTAGTTCAATTCTTTCAAATTGTGTTTTCTTGAGTTATAGTCCATATAATTTTGGTACATGTTATTTTTCTCCCCAAGAACTTTCTATATCTCACATTTTAGTCCCTGTTTGTCATAGATTGACCCTTCCTAATTTTAGTTTTTTTTTTCAATTAAGTCCCCTAATTGCAAATAACCCCATTTTTGCTGGGATTTATGTTTTTGCTCCCCCAATTTTCTTTAATTTACATTTTTGTCCCTAGACTCGTGCAAATTTTCAATTGTGCTCCAATTGGTTTAAATTTGTGATTTGGCCTTTAGTTTTTTGCAATTTTTGTATTAGTTCCCCTAGTTTGTTAGGATATACATTTATCCCCAATTTATTTGTATTTTTTATTATTTTGTGCTTTATTCATCGATATTGTGGCACCTTGATGCATTTATTCATCTTGTTAGCTTTTAGTACCGGGTCTTCAAATAGGCATCCCTAATACTCGTTAATTTCTCTTTACATGCCCCAATATGCTCCAATATGATTTTTATGCATTATTTTTTTATTTATTATTTTATTTATTATTTATTTCTTATTTTACATGCTTTTCGCATATTTACGTATTTAGGTTATTTAATTTCGAATTTTATCATTTTGGTAAAAATGTAATATTTTATATTTAACTAGTCAATGTAATAGTTAGATTTTTTTTTCATATTTTTAGCAAATTTTGTATTTTAGATAGCAAGTGTAATAGATAGGTTATTTTACTTTTCCCTTAAAATTGTAGTTAAATTCACCGATGTAATAATTAGGACTTATGTGCCTTTCTATGCTTGTGTGCCTATTCGTTTCACCGCTTTCCTTACGATTTGCATCTAAATATTATGCTTATGTGTTATGTGCTCCTATGTGCTCTTATATGTCTTTATATGTTTATTTACTTTCAATTTATGTTTTATTATTTTGATTTATGTTTTATTAGTTATTATTATCCCATCACCACACTAGTCCAATGCTAGTTGTGGCTTTATTATTTTTCCGCTAGTCCAACGCTAGTATGGGGTTTTCTAGAAAGGGCTAGTCCAACACTATTCCCTTAAGTCATTTTAGTGATAGTTTCACTCCCCGTGTGCATTTCATATCATTTTACACACTACTTCTTATTTTTTAGACTTTGTCATATTTGCATGATTTTTGATATATATTTTATTATTATTATCTATTTTTAGCATTTGACAGTGCATGACATTTAGGTTGCATTTTCATTTAGATTTTTAGGACATTTGTATGATCCGGCTAGAAATAGTGGCCTATTCACGTGGAAAGCGGTGGCGTACATACCTTCCTCCCTCTGTGAGTAGGAACATTCAGTCATGAGTTATTAGTCACTCGTACCCGTTATATTGCATACCCACTTTCTTTGACGCTTACTATCTATACTATTTTCCTTTTTGCATTTTATTTTGCATTCACACTCGTGATTCCCTCGAGGCCTCGACTCGGGTTTTGCAATTAATGCTATAATCCAGACCAAGCCTTGACAGAATATTTTGACCCTCCCGATACCACATTTAGATTTAGGATTTGCATTCATTTAGATATATCCGAATGCAATAGAATTTAGGGGTTAATTTAAGAAATCTTGATTAAACTTCGCAACTAGTCTCGGCTAGGTAGAAAGGGTGCCTTAGGCGTGAGCCTTTGCCTTCCCTTTCTTCAAATGTGACTTCCGGACATTTGTCTCTTGTTTTTCGTAAATCGGAATCGAAAAAGGGTTTTTCAAACATTGTTCTAAAAATTTTATTTTTGTTTTGCTAAACGATTTTTCAGGTGACTTGGTATATCCTAACTTAATACCAAGTGGCGACTCCATTTTTAAAATAAAACCCTTTTTCAAAATAAGTTGGCTGAAACTGTCACACTTTTAGTCCTAGTCTTATTTTCTTTTAAAATATTATTTTTTCTAAATAACACTTTTTCACTAAAAATCGATTTTTTTTCTCACATACGCATGTTTTTTTTTAAAAACTTTTCTTTTCAAAAAGGGTCACCAGATCGGACCGCCTTTTCAGGGCGCAACAGTGACGATCCACCGTGCTTTATCGATTTTTGGACGCGAGAGTCACTGTTGATGATTTTTCTTGTAGTGGTAGTGGAGTGTGTGGGTGGTGATTCGGTTGAGGGTGGCTTGATTGTGCTTTTGGTTGTTTTGGTTGGGGGCTTGGGGCAATGGCAGTTGAGCGCGGCGATAAGCAAAGAAGAGGTGATTTGCTAGCTGTGGGCTTTGTTCACAAAGGGGATGCATAAGTTGTTTTTGCTGAGGTGGAGAAATGTGGTTGTGGTGATTCGTTCGGTAGTAGTTGGTAGTTATTGTTTCGTTAACAATAGTGGCGGTGGATTTGTCTTGTGAAGGTTGGTTTTGGCAATGGTGAAGTCAGATTACAAATGGGGTTATTGGGTTGTTGTGGTTGTTGATTCGATGGTGTTGGTGGACTGGGCTTGAAGCAATAGTGGTCTAATTTTGGGGGTTGATTTTATTGGTTCATGGTGGTGATATTGGGTAGCCATTGGTGGCTGTGTGGTGGTTTGTATGTTAAGTCAGTTATGGTTGGTTGTAGATGGTGATTGGGAATTGATTTGAAGGTGGCGATGGTTGATTTTGGATTAGAGATGGCTACAATTTTGGTTGTTTTCGGGCTATGTACAGTGGCTGATGATTGTTTTGCACGTGAAGGCGGTAGTGATGCAGATATTGGGTGGCGTTTGTCGCGTCCGAAAAATCGTAAGTAAAAGGTACTAGTGGAAGTCATTGATTGTCGCGTCCCGAAAAGATGGTCCGGTTTCGGTGACTCTCTCGAAAATAAAGGTTTTTGGAAAAACCGTGTGTGTGTGAGAAAATCGAGTTTTTATTTAAAAAATATATTTTTAAAAAAATGGTATTTTAAAAGAAAGTAAGGTTGGGACTAAAAAATGCGACAGTTTTGGCCAATTGATTTTTGAAAAAGGGTTTTATTTTAAAAGAAAATGGAGTCGCCACTTGGTACTGAGTTAGGGTGTACCAAGTCAACCGAAAAATCGTTTAACAAAATAAAAATTTTAGAAAAATATTTTAAAAAACCCTTTTTCGATTCCGGTCTACGAAAAACGAGAGAAAAATGTCCGGGAGTCACATTTGAAGAAAGGGAAGGCAAAGGCTTACGCCTAAGGCACCCTTTCAACCTAATCGAGGCTAGTTGCGAGATTTAATCAAATTTTTCTAAATTAAACCTATATTCTATCGCGTTCGGATGTATCTAAATGAATGCAAATCCTAAGTCTAAATGTGAGTATCGAGAGGGTCGGAATGTTCCGTCAAGGCTTGGTCGGAATTATCGCATTAATTGCGAAAGCCGAGTTGAGACCTCGAGGGAGTCACGAGTTTTTATGCAAAGTGTGATACAAAAAAGAAAAGAAAATAATAATATATAGTAAGTGAAGAAAGAAGGTGGGTATGCAACATGACGGA
>CM045567.1:3085032-3130013 GCA_024721245.1 Mitragyna speciosa | reverse complement strand
ACCCAACTAGGACACACACAATATCCTGACTGAGTACCTGCCTAGCTCTCGCCAGGACTCACTAGTCCATACCTTCAAAATAGATAAATTTAACATATGATTACAAAACCCAAAAGAATTACAAGAGTACAAGCCATTTAGGCCTCAAATTTACACTACTATAGTGAGCCTATGGTATTACAAGTACCCAATCTTGGCACTCTATCACATGCTTAACCGCCTGTAAGGAAAACAAATATCGCAAGGGGTGAGCTAGAAGTCCAGTGAGGTCCATTTATAAAATCATTTCAAATACCTTGTCAAAATATTCATCTTAAAAAGAGGTAACACTCAAGAGTAACAACTGACTCATCCAGATCTAATAATAACAAATTCAACAAATAAACAATAGAGGATACTGATGAATCAAGTCAAGCACTGCTCGAGAGTATTTCGAGTGTCATTCGAGAACTAGTCAAGTACTATGCCATGGCAAAAGTCTAATAATTCTCAAGTCTTGCACGCTAATATTTATTTTGTGGCCACATCACGCCGGTTGGTAATCTCGAGAGTTTACCCAAGTACTTTCCCGTACACCTCCTTAACCTACGAAATCTCCTCGAAGGCTGGTGGGTGCCGAGATGCTAAGGCAGCCAACAGTTGGTGACTAGGCTCGCTACCAGTTCAGGGAAAGTGGACATGCACAAGGTGGGCCCAAATCAAGTACGCATGCACAAGTACAAGTCAAGAACAAGTACTTCCCAGTGTAATAAAGTACACAACTGGGTTTATAGCAAATTCAAGTATAATTATCAAGTATAATATCACGCCAAGTAATAACAAGTCATATCATTGAGCTTTTTCAACAAGTCACACAATTTTCATAAAAAATGATGCTAATAAATAAAAATAATTTTAGGACACTCACATGTATGTCAAGATTAGAGGTTCTCCAAATACTCACTATTGAAACTGCCCGAATCACCTATCATTGGGATACAATATAATCAACTATTGACTTGAGGGGAATGAATAAATAATAAAATTTAGGGTTTCTCTTAGAGGAGCTTGTATACACGAGATCTAACTTTATTTTTACTTTACTAAATCTCACAAATTCAATGCCCATGTAAACTAGATTTAATTTAGAATATTTTTCATGAAGACATCAAATTCTAAATCCAATTATAACCTAGCTAAATCTCAATCACAAAGTAGTTTATCGGTTGTCAACATTAAGTTATAGTCATCCCAAGTGTCTAGATTCAATTGAGCATAACTTTTGGTAGAAAACTTGAATTGCTTCACAATTTATAGGTATGGAAACTAGTGTTTAAGGACTATAACTTTCATGAAGAAAAAAAAAATTCAGATTCCCACCATAACAGGTGCAAATTTAAGCCACAACTGGACACATCCTCAACCCCGTTATGCAGGTTTGATTTTCTTGCCTAATTTCATTGACATGTTGAGTTCAATATACAAAGAATCAATAGTCGTGGCTTATATGGTTGGAAACTACAGGTTAAGGGTTACAACTTTCATGAAGATGATCAAGTCAAATTCCAACAAGAATAGGTTCAAAATTAGTCTACAAATTGACGTTGCACTAATCCTGTTCATGCAAGTTGGATGTTCAACAATGTTCGTGTCATTGCTAGAGTTAATACACATAGAATCAGATTGTATTGTTTACATGATTAAAAACTCCACTATACAATCTACAACTTTCATAAAGAACATAAGCTCAAACTCCAATAAGAACAAGTTCAAAATCTTGTTTCAAATTAGCTCTTCACAAACCTGTTCATGCAAAATTGAATTTTTAGCTCGTTTTATATAATTTCTGCTATTAATATACAAAGAAATTTGGTACTTGATTTATACAGTTTTGAAGCCCTGTGAATCTAGTTTCTAAATCAATAAGAATCACCTTGTTTTAATTTTCCTAGACCAAGTTATGACAGTTTTACTAAAACTGGTCCAGCATAACAGACACACGACTTCATCAACCATAGTTCATTAAATTCAACATATCTCAAGTTATATTCAATGGAAAATCAAAAACTTTACACCATTTTAAACTAGACTCAACATACAAAAAGTTTTGAAAGGAATCATGACCTGATTCTACTCATAACCTTGTCAAAATTCCACTACAATAACTGCTACTTTCAGGTTACTGACATATGAGAGTTCCCTTGATCAAGGCTCACCAATCTGGATTTTCTAAAACTCCCAGCTATAATTTCATGCTTTATCCACCAAGTACTCAATGATATTAGTTTAATAGCTTACAAATATGCTCAAATGTTTAAGAAGATTTACCTCCTTTGGCTAGGTTAATTCCTTTCCTTTCTATTGTTTACTTGCAATCTACTATTGCCGACGTATGTGTTACCCCCTTATTCCTGATACTTCCCTTTTGTTTTCAGGTGGCTTTAATTGGTCCAAAGCTAGTGATGAATAGGATATTAGCTTGCTGACTATCACCCAAGATGTTGACACCACCTGCTTGGCTTGGCAATTTGCCCAAGCCGAGCTAATCCACCCATTCTGCTACATTTTTTTTCTTTTTCTTTTTTAACTTTTCAAAAAGATAACAAACATCTCATCATGTTAATCTAATTATTTCACACATTACACATGTAATTATGCACGAACATAATTTACACTAATTCTCTTGGTCTCAATATTTCAGGTGCTATAACCTAGTGAAATAATTTCGCCAATTCAACTACCAATATTACCTATCCAAGCTAATCTTAACATTAATAATATTAACACACAAATAAATGAACCAATGGTTACACGATTAAAATCTAGGGGTCATTGTGAACAACCGTAGTTTCGGTAAGTTACTTGTATAATCACCATTAGGTGCTAAATCTTTTAAGTATGTAAATCTATCCACTAATTTTGTGTAATCTAATACTAAGGCTACAATGTCTGTTAAGTCTAGTAGTTGTATATAAACAACTTAACTAAAAGGTTAAATAATAAAACTACCACTATTTAATAAATTAGTAACGAGCCTTCACACGTGTAAAGAATGGAAAATATTTTTTGTATATCTCATCTTTCACTAATGATATGATAGCTTATTTATAGAGTTATAATAGGAAGAGATACAATGAACTTAGACAAATATGAATTTGTATTTAATCTATCCAAATATTTGATATCTAATTATTACCAACATCTATCCTAATTTATATCCATTTTCAAATCTAATCTATCCATTTCCTATTTTATTACATACAAGAAATTGTCTTCATAATAATAACATCAACAACTAATTCAAATAGTGGAATTCTTAAAAATAAATACTAAAAGTAATCGCTCTCGAACTTTAACTATTTATAGTGACCACAACTATCATTATCTCATTCTCTTCATTCGTCAAAGATATTAATTCGTGGTATGTGTTAGAGTCACTCAATGAGCAATCCAAGATGCTTTTTATAGGATTATGTAATATACATGCAAATTTTCAAATCAAATCATGATCACATGCAAAGAGAAATATTTTTCTTTTCAAATCAAAATTTTCAAAGAATATATAATAGCAAGTGCATACAGTGCCAATACAAACGAAAATTCATATCATAAGATCACATATATCATATTATAAATTCAGTTGCTTGTCAAAATTTTATTAATTACATGCATACTGTGGCAACATAAAATAGTTATTATTGTACACATTGTATAGTCATAAATTCAAATGTAGTTACAAATATGCCCACTCTTAATGTCGGTAATTGGAATAACGTCCTTTTGTTACCATATTATGCATCATATCATACGTCAAAAAGTTTAGTATTTTAATCATTCAATTTAATTTCTCTTCAACCACTTGCATATTTCATAATCAAAATAGAACTTGATCATGTTCAATCCGGATTTGTACAAAAGTAGTGTTTGCAAGTTCATGCAAGACTTTTTTGTAATAATGAAAACATCATGAACCACTTGTATAAATCAAGATTTTTAAAACTCTAGTCTGTAAACTTCTGTTTTTCTTCCCAAAAAGGAAAACACACACATAGATAGAACCAAAAACCACTTAGATTGTGACATGAATGTGCTATGATATGAAACAGCTATAGTTATTATGCTATAGGTATGATTTATTTTTGAAGATGTCACTACAAGAAAAAGGACTTTTTGTGACAACACAAAGTCGTCATAGGAACCCAAAAAGTCATCACTATAAGATACAGTGATGACGTTTCCTATTATCACAAGGTTGTTACGAAGTTTTATGTCATTAAAAGACCATTGTGATGACCTTAAGAATATTGGTCATAGAAACAAAGTCATTAGTGACGAGCAAAAGTCATCACAAAATATTTGTGACGACTTTTCTTGTCACAAATTCATCTATAATTTTGTTATTAATACAAGAAAAGTTGTCACAAATATTGTTCAACAGTGACGGCTTGTTATTGTCACTGTAGTACTATTCATTAGTGACAAGAATTCTTGTCACTAATGAAATTTGCACTTAATGACAACATTAGTAGTGTTATCACAAAATCATTGCATCAGTGACGACATTAGTAGGGTTGTCACATAAGCTTGGCACCAGTGAAATTTGCACTTAGTGATAACATTAGTGGTGTTGTCACAGAAGCATGGCATCAATGATGACATTAGTGGTGTTGTCACAGAAGTATGGCATTAGTAAAATTTGTACTTAGTGACAAATTAGTAATGTTGTCACAGATTCATGGCATCAATGATGACATTAATACTGTTGTCATAGAAACATGACATTAATGACATTTGCACTTAGTGACAACATTAGTGGTGTTGTCACAGAAGCATGGCATCAATGACGACATTAGTAGTTTTTGTCACAGAAACATAACATCAATAATGACATTAATAGTGTTTTCACAAAAGCATGGCATCAATAACAAAAATTCTTGTCACTGATGGAACTTGCTGTTGTTTTAGTGCCATTTTATGATGACTTATCTGACCACTTATTCACATGTAGTTTTTTATATATAATGCAAAAGTTGTCACAAATATCAACTTAACATTAATACCAAAAATTACAACTTGACTAATGCCACAACAAATGGTGATAAACACACAAAACTTTCAAATATATGTGTGTGTGTGTGTGTATGTGTTCATAAACATCTACAAATCCATCAAAATATACATCAACCATAAATTTACAAAATTGACATTAATTCAAGTACTAGTGTTATTATCCATCCTAAATCCAAAAGAACGTACTACATTTAAGGTGAAAAACAAAAGCAGCAATCTTCTCAAACTGATGCCATCTTCAAGTTTGCATACATAAGGCAGTTTTTCTAAACTCCTCATGACCATTTGACAGTATTGCACTGCAATTTAAATGTAATAGGAAGGGTAAGAAAGTAAACAAAAGAATTTACACAAAAAAAGGGAAGAAGAACATAATTAAGCAACAAGTACAACTTTAACACAAATACATATCATAAATTTTGAGCATAACCTATACTTGTATCAGAAATTCCAACAAGAAGAGACGATGTAAATAAAAAGCCAAGTAGCAACGAGCATCATCATTGGGAGCAATCATCGGAGCTTAGATGACATAGACTTGATAGTAGATCTCTGACGGTCAAAAAAAAAATGAAGGAGAAATTATAACCGTAAAACCAAAAGCGCTACAATTTATACCTACGACCTATTAACAAGTGAGCTACATGCTGCAATCTATACCACCAAGGACCATTCGACAGGTGAACTAAAAACAACAATCATATACCAATAATTATGTAAGAAGTTAGCTATAGGAATGTATGCCCAGAACCATTCAACAAGCAAGCAAGCAACATGAACAAAGGTCCCACAATATAGCATGCATATGGGTTCTTCAATACGCTGGATATAAGATTTAGAAACTCTTATCAATCGGTACTTGAGTATGGTGGATATAACATTTGGAAATTCCTCATGCATGTTCCGAAATGATAGGAAACTAAAACTCAGCTATACTAAAATAGCGATCGAAATTGCAACTATAACAATTAAACCTTTT
This sequence comes from Mitragyna speciosa, assembly GCA_024721245.1. Lineage (NCBI taxonomy): Eukaryota > Viridiplantae > Streptophyta > Magnoliopsida > Gentianales > Rubiaceae > Mitragyna > Mitragyna speciosa. The sequence continues at coordinate 3,123,985 of CM045567.1, read as the reverse complement.
TAATCTATCTTCAAGCATTATTTCCTACCACTGCTCTCTCTCTCTCTCTCTCTCTCTCTCACACACACACACACACACACATGGGCAATAAGAGAAATCCATCGATACAACCTTTTCTTCTTGTATAGGTTTATGGCATGAAAACAATCACTAGCCGAACAAAGCATTGCAACTAGAAACACACCAGCAGTCTGGCACCATCTTATGCATTAAAGCTCACTAACTTTTCAAAAGAACAATAATTTGCAAACAAAAGAGATTCCTTATTATAGAACTATACTAAAAATATTTTCCCACATAAATAAGATACAAAGGTTAGCTGAAATTGAAACCCAAATTCAACATGAACAAGTAATCTCAAACCAAAATCCAGCAAATTAACAAAAGGAATATTCTATTTTTTTTTTGGCTTTATAGTCTAACAATATGAAAATCACCATCATACCATGCCTACAATTGTTAGACTAAATGCAAGATTGATGAAGAAAAAGAACATTGTTAGGAAAAGGAAAGGGGAAAAAATATCCTCCCGCAACATTCAACCAACACACCCATATTTAGTTTCATTAGCTAAAATTAGTACACGAGCATAGGAAAGTATGAACAAGTATCATTGTCATTTTGATACATGACAAACCAGCTTTCTATTTCTCAAATTCATCTAGTCATTCTTATTTTGACTACCATCGCAACTCCATCTTCTATTATCAACTCATTATATTATCCATCCAAAAATTGTATTTTATGTGCTCAACTGTAGCTAATCAATTGCCATTATCTCGAACATTTAAGCACAAACTAACAAACATAATCGATCTTAAGTAACTAGAAATCAAAGACACAGTTTTTCCTTCTTTTTTCATGAATTTCTTAGATCAATCTCCAATCAATAATACAATAAATTTTTTAACACCAAAGAACAAAAGGGTTTTCTTTAATGCATAAATTAAAATGTAATTTATGACCAACATCCCAAGCAAACATAAAAACATAACTTGGAATAAATTCTAGACAATTATATCAAACTATGAATAAATAAGATCCTACTAATCCAGAAAACTCAAAATCAAACAAAACTAAAAAGATCCACACCAAACGAAATCATTTCCCTAAACTTTCACTTTTAAAGGAACAATTTTACTATCAAAATGAATTATGATTTATCAACTGCAAGTCATCAACTACTTTTATAGAGTTAAATCTTTACCTTCGTAGAAGTCTTCATTTGAGCAATCAACTCTTCATACAACCCTCTTGTCTCAAGTTGCTACTCTTGCAATTTCTTAATTATCTCCTTTTAGGCATTGAATTCTTTGGCTATTGCTGCAGCTCGCTCCTCTGCCTGCATCTGCCCTTCTTCGATGCTCCTCGATTTCACCTCTCAAGCAGTCAAGGTCAGCTAATTATTTCTTGGTTGATGGCTGCAAGAGCTGTTCAAGTATATAACCAAGTTGTTGCTGACAAATTTCTTTGCTAGTCATCGAAGTTGTAGCTAACAACTCTTTCATTGTTTCCTAGACAAGTAAAGCATTATAATGTTGCTATGTTAAGGCAAGTCACAAGTAGGAAAAACTAGATAGAAATATATTGAAATATCCACCAAGGTATTTATTGCTACATCATCTATCAAGGACCCCATCTTCTTTGATGTGCAACTAAGCTCAAATAGATCTAAATCTAAAAGTTTCATACCATGCCTATCTTTTCTATCAAAATAATCAACTTGTCTTTTTCAGAACAAATGCATAGGAATGAAAATAGAGAACATCTCCTAGCAAAGGAACTAGATTACCTTTTCTTCAATAACTCTTGCAAGTGACTTTGTCCCACAATGGTATGACTTTTATTCTTGGCATGGTTTATTCTATTACAATCACTAACATTCTGTAATGGTCAAATAATTAAGAGATTACTAAATATTTAAATTGAATTCAAAAAGGTAATAAAAATGATTCAGCTATGCAACAATACCTTGAATTCTTCAGAGTAGCTACACAGCCATTTCCAATCATTAGGTGTTACACCTTCTAGAACTTGACTTATTGCTTCTTCCATTGTATCAAAAGTTAGGAAATACTTGTGCAACCAATATCGGTGATTCTGATATAAGATGCTCAACTGCTTATCTACAGCAGCATTAGAAGTGGAGTTTTTCTCAAATTGTAAGCCATCCAACAAGAATAATGCAACTTGATAATATTCAAATAAAAGTAAAGTCATCCTACAAAAATAATGCAATCTACTAATATACATATAAAAGTTTACTTACAAGTTATAGGCAACTAAGTACATAAGTAAACTACTGGAATATAAAGAGCAATTGATGTATTCCAATAGTGATTTAAGAAAAAGTTACATGTACCTTAACCATCTTGTATATGCTATCTTGATCCTCAAACAGCATATGTGACCATTTGTCAATATTAAGCTTCCCAAATTTTCTCCCAACACAGCCACTCTCACTAATAAAATGCTAAGAATCTTTTCCTACTATATATTGAATATAAGGATCACGTGAGAGTCTCATTAGCCTCTCTCTTTCGAGCCAATGCAACATTCCTGGTACACCCCTTTCTTTTTGGTAGTGTCACATTTATGATTACGTTTAGCTCCAAAAATTTAGTTGACTATATAAATATAACAAGAGGTAAAAGAACTTAAAAAAATACAAGTTATAGCAAAAATATAGAACTAGAAAAGTCATAAAAACTTGGTACCAATGCTGCCATTTTGACCATCATCAGAAGATAAAATGGTCTCATTTTGTTCAGATGCATGTGATTCAAAAGTTGGAGTGTGCACAATGTTTGAAGGATCCGGCTGACCTCGAGGTGAAGATGTAGGAATCACAAACACAGCAATGCCATTTGAACTTGTGCTTTCGGAACGAGTATGTTGCTAATTGCTTCCACTTAAATTTGCTTGGATAGATTGTTGCTTGTCCTGGAATTGTCTTCTAAGTGCTTGCCCTTTTTTCCAGGTCCAACCATCTGAAAACAATAAACATTAAGAAAAAAATTAGTTAAAAAATCATTGCAGCTATAAATATGGTATTCTTATCTACTGTAATCAACAAAATCCAATAAAAAAAATTTGACAATGGCATGTTGAAAAATTAATAAACTACAATGAGGTGATAACTCATTTATTAACTTCAAGTATTGAATCAATATAACCTAGTCCAAATTAGTGTCATTCTCACTAAGAATATCCTCATCTTCTTTATTATGACAACCCTCATATTCATACAGTTGTTCATCATCATTAATGAAGTCTTCGTCAACTAGTTTATTGCTGATTTTTTATTGATCAACATGAACAATGGATGAAGGTATAGATTTTGATGATTGCTCTATTCTCTTAAGAGTGGTGGGGGGTTATCAAGGTCTATAATAATAGGGAATTCCCCTTGTGCTTTCTCTTGATACATCTCTTCAACTAGTAGTTCTTTGTCTAAATGTTCAAGAATATCATAATAGTTTCGAGGACTGAATCTTTCAACTACGAACCAATTACTACCTAATTGATACTTATGATTCACTAATTACAAGTCAAACTTGAGCTCATCTGTGACAACATCAAATGCCATCACTAAAGTGTGTTAACAGTTACAAAGTAGAGTGTTGTCACTAATGATGGGTTTACATCAACTCACCTGTGATGACAACATTGTCATCCACTAAAGTGATTCAGCTGTGACGACACACACATGTTGTCACTAATAACGAGTCAATTTGCACTGGCTAGTTAAGTGTGGCAATAGTGACAAGGATAGTATTGTCACTAACGACGAGTCTACTTGAACTCATATGTGACAACAACAGCGTCGTCACTAAAATGAGTTAATTGTGACGATCAACACATTTTATCACTAATAACTAGTTTACTTGAGCTCATTTGTGTGACGGCATCAAATGTCGTCACTGAAGTGTGTCAACAGTGACAAGTATAGTGTTGTCACTAATGACGAATCTACTTAAACTCATCTGTGATGACACTAATGTCGTCATAGATGGGTTTCAATTGTGACTAGCTATTTTTTATGTCACTAATGACAATTCTACTTAAGCTCATCTATGACGACATTAGATATCATCACAAAAAGTCTCATTTTAGTGACAACTTTTTATTAATGTTGTCACAAAACTAATTTCCCATCATGCTATCATTTGCACGCTATATCATTTTGTGACGATTGATCCTAAGTTGTTACTAATCATGAGTGTAAGTGAGATTATCTGTGACAACATCAAATGTCATCACTGAAGTATATCAATATTGACAAAATTTTTTGTTGTTGTTGAGAATATTGTCACAAAAGTCATTTTTCTTGTAGTGTATTTTGCAAGCTTATGCTTCAAAAGAATGAAGAACTTTCTAAAATGCTTTATGAAGTTTATGTGTATTGATATTCTTAGTTCAACAACTATATGTATAAATTTCTTAATAAGCATTGTGACATTCATTCCTTTATTATTCATGCTTTTGTAGAAGATAGGTTTCATCGAAAAGGATAACTGTGTTTGGAAGCTTTAGTTGCTAGACCGTGTGAATGTGCCGAACCTTTATGTTATTAGTGTTAACTTTTAGAGTATTTGTGCAAAGATTTTTTTTGAATGGGCCGGATCCATGTGGATCCAATAGTCCAAATGGAGCCACCAAGGTTCACTGAGCCTTGGTGGCTCCATCTGGACCATTGGGTCCACGTGGACCCGATCCATGTAAGTATGTCCCTTTGTGCAAAGGTGCTATAACGCATATTGTGGTGGGATTCACAATAGCTTTTTTGTAGTTTTTTATAGAGATGCTTAATGTTGTGTTTCTCAAGACAATATTTAGCTATACTACTACTTTTGGCATGTGTTAAGGTAATGATCTTTTATGGAAAGGAAACTATAGCCTCTCAGGTTCCCCAACTGATTTTTTTTTTAATCAACATGTGATACGCGCGGAATTGTGAACGGCCTAGAACTCTTGAAAATTAGTCTGAACAACTCAATGAATTTGACCTTGATGGAATTTGTCCAACACAATCAAGTCAAAAGATGTTGCTCAAACAACTTGAATGTCTTAACCTCAAGGAAATCATTCCAAGCAATTAAGAAGAAATCAGGTTAGTTTGCCTTGAATTGATTCAAGCTTGTTGAATTCAATCCCTTAGAATAATTGCTAGACCTCTACCTATCAAAAGAAGCAATCTAGTTGGAATTAATCTAATTGGACCTAAATCAAACCCTTTGAATAATCCTAAGCTAGTTATATGGTCGCCAATGAGATCACTCGATAAGACCAAAAATAGTTCTAATCTAAGAACCAAAGAAGAACTCTCTAAAAGAGACACTCAATATTATTAATCACACAATGACTTAATCAAAATTTGGATGAACAGTACCTAGCCTTTTATAGACTTACAAACTCTTGAAAAGTCTAGAATACTTAACAAAACATGATTTAGTAACTTAATATACTAAAAAATTCGTCCAAATAAAATAAAAATAAAAGAAAATTCATCCAAATATATGTCTTGGGCTGGCTGTCCTTTTGTGGGCTTCAATTGGACTTTTTCTCTCTTTAAAAACAAACTTGATCCACAACCACAACAAAAGCCAGCCTATTTGGACTATCTTGGACATTTTGAACCTTTTGGATTTAAAACCTTCTTTGAAAATATGCTTGATTCAAAGCTAATAAATGATCTTTAAGCCCAATTTCCTCCTCAAAAAGTCGTGATCCACCCTAAGCAAATCCATCAATACACACATGAAGGTTGGATGACTCCTTGAACTATGAATTCTCCAATGACTATCAAGAATGACTTCAATAGGTCTTCCATGATACCTATCATTCCCTCCCCCTTGAAAAGGATTCGTCCTTGAATCACCTACATCATAAACACAACAATAAGTACTTTTGAAACTAATGTAGGCATTATTTAGGAACATCAAATCTTTAAAGGAAGGACTTTCCCTAAAATCAATATGCAAGTTTTCATCAAAGAAGATCAAGTAATACTCATGTATATAGACTAAAAGTACATCTCAAATTAGCATAAAATCTTACATGCACATGATCTCTAAACACTCTATGCAAGTCTGAGTAAGAAAATCTCAACACAAGATAGAAATCATATGGGTGATTAACATAATCTTGCACAAGAAAGTTAAACAACGAATTAAACTCACGCATGTTAGTAACAAAGTCTATGGCATGTGACTAATCTAATACACCATCCAAATATGATGTACTCAACTCAATGACACATGAATTTACAAGTACAAGAAGTATAAAAGAAAAGTCATCAAAATCATCCTCTAAGAAGATAGGCAACACACGATTTTCATGCAATCTATCAATAGAAGAATTAAACTTTTCAGAATCTAATATAATGCATCCTAAAGTACTAGACAAGGACTTCAATATGATAGAAAAACAAATTAAAACGCCAAAATCAGAATTTAAGCCATAGAGGTTACGGCAAAACACTATACATATTGTATACCTACTAGAATGCATGAAGAAAACAAAATAAACACATATAAAATCTCGTAAACTATAATGCAAAACAATAGAAAAATTAGTTACACCATGCCAACAATCAAACATATAATTCATAATCCAATTGTTATTAATGACATAGGCAAGAAAACTCCCTCAATGCTCAAATCTCGACCATGATTCACTTGAATACCAAATCTTATCAATTGAGCATCATCCCAAAGAAGAAAACAGACTTCAGATTGTATTTCTTCCTCCACACTTTGAACTTTAAGTGGTTGCATAAAAGAAACAAAAACACTAAGAAAACAAGTGTTAAGAGTGTTAGCAAAATAATCTACTTCATTGTACAAGGGTACAAGAAGCTTTGGTCTCACAAGTAAGACACTCTTATTCTCACTCTTGCTATTTTTCACTCCCTTTTCTTTTACAACTTCAGTTTGTTTCCCTTCATTCAACTCACCACATTCATTCTTTTCAAGCACTCTCTCATCCTTTTTAACATTCTTTACTTTTGCTTGTGCTTTCAAAGAATTCTTTCTCTCTTCACAATCTCTAACTATGCGCACTTCATCTTCATATGCTTCCAATGGTGATAATAGCTTAAATGATATCTTTTGACCTTGCCAATCAAAAGTGTACCTATTTTTCAACACATTATACATGGAATTTTTATCAAATTGGCATGGACACCCCAATAGTATATGACAAATATGCATAGGAACAACATCACACAACACATTGTCGTGGTAAGTACTAATAGAAAACTCCACTTTCACTTGCTTAGTCACCTTCAAATCAGAATTATCAACTAACCATTGCAAATGGTATGGTTTAGGATGTCTCTGACGCGGTGTAATTAGGTATAACAATTATAAACAAAAACACACAAATCAAGTAATAAAAACCTAATCTCCCAACTTATTCCGCAAGTGCACGGATCGGTTGTAGTATTTGGAGTATTAGGTGTTGAATCCCACGAGGAATCAAATATGTGCAATTACTAAAGCTTTTTCACCATATTTATTATCTAAAGACAAATGAAATTAAGTGTGATAGGTGGTCCCTTCAATAGAGTAGACTTATGATTGAGAACTTTTGTAAAATTCAAGCAAGAAGCCTAGAACATAAATTCCACTAATAAACAAAGCATTAATGACTTACTAAGTGTTATCTTGTTTTGTTTAGAATCCAATTCCATATGTGTCATAACTAGATTTCTCTATGAGATAACAAGATTTCAACTATTCTCATGATGAAACCTTATGAAATCATGAATTGTATTGATCCACTTAAGCATCCATTATTTTCATATGAAAGTTTTAAGCATTACTTGTTCATTTTCCATTGTTACATGCATTTCTCAATGTCAAGTAGCAACTAGATGACTTGTTTAAGTTGGCCAAGCAAAAACAAGTGTTAAAACTTGAACAAGCAAATAAACAAATGCAAGCTTAGTAAGTGCAATAAGTTAAATCATGTTTGTTGATTCATTAGCTTCATCTATGATCTAGATGAAGCCTTTAGTTCAACATGGTTAATGAAACAACTAAAAGTTCAACTTCAAAGATAGAATTCATGGCAACTATTGAAAGTAAAAGAGATAGAGTTTGAGAATTGCTCAACCAATATGAGAATTAGTCCTCTTCTTTATTCACCTTCAAAAGATTGCACTACAAAAGTCTCTTACAATGTTCCTCACCTACTCTATTGAAGGATTTAGAGAATTCTACTAATTCTCTACCAAACTAAGTATAGAATTAAAGACTATAACTACTTTCTACTACTAAGACTCTGTTACAAATGCTTACAAATGACTTCTATTTATAGACAAATAGTTCCTCAAGTCATTTTCCAACTTGCATGAATCATTAATGCATGGAAATGATGAAGATTTGCTTGGGATTCCAAATGGCACTAAAAGTCTTCATTTATGCTTCCAATGTTTCTCCCACTTGCAGAACCCTATCTTCATCTGAAAATGTCTGCAAAAACCAGCTGGAAGAGGATAGCAAGTTGATGCCCCTAGAAAGTCCAGCCGTATTGCGATCTATGGCGATACGCGTCTGGCATCCGCGTATCTTCCAGCCGCGTATCCCATTCTTGTGGCCCCCACTTGATTTCTGATTTTTGATTGAGTTGGACCTGAATGTGTGCAGAATATTTTTCTACGTATTTCGAAGCATTTTGGTGAGAAATTGGATTTTTTTCATATTTTTGCACAATTTGTTCCTTTCAAGTTGTTCATTCAACTTTAACTCTTTGAATCACCATTGAATTTGATCTTTCTTGACTCCAATTGATCCAAAATAAGTTTTAAGTATGATGAACCTACAATTATACACAAGAATTGTGCATTAATTTGCGTCAATTAAAAATTTCGCCTCAAAACTCCTAATTCCGGTAAAAACCCTAATTCTCATGACTTGTTGGAAAAATGAGTCATTTGCGAACAAAAATACTATACTTATCATTAAAATATCATCTAAAATATATAATAATATATATTATAATATAGGTAAATTTATTACCTATCAAAATCCCCCACACTTGAATCATTGCTTGTCCTCAAAGCAATTTGAAAATCAAGAGATCAACTAATGATTCAAGGTTTTGAAATAATCCATGCTACTATTGTTGAATGCAATTCTACAAGATAAAGCTAATAGGCCTTATGCAATTCTTGTAAAGTTTCCTAATACTCATCATACCAAGTAAAAGGGAAATAATTATATCAAGATTAAAACTTATTCAACCAAATTTCTTGGCCTTACAAAATTTCACACACTAAGTATTCAATATGGACAATCATATACAATTCAATTTATACGCAATAGGGACATTTTGCATTTATAATTTGCTAAGTGTCTTTTGACGCGAAGGTTGACATTTTTAGATGAAAACCCCAGGTTACTCAACACTTTGATCATTTTACCACAATTTAATTCTTAGTTTGAGAAGTGAAATTGTCTTTTGATGAAAGGATCGACATTTTGTGATGAAGACCCCTTATTACTCAACAATTCACTTTCAATCAAACTTGCTATGCATACTCTTAACTTCAATTGCCGTTTGACGCGAAAATCGACATTTTGTGATGAAGATTCCCGGTTACTAAGCAATTTGAATCATTGGAGTAGTAATAAATAGACATTTATCATTGAACTTCATAACATACTTGTCCCTTTATTCAAATAAGTATACTTTTTGTCCATATCTATCACTTAGAATGTAAAATTAAGTAAAGAAAAGAAATTTAAAATCAAACATGCCAAATCAAGACATAATTACAACCATTTTACAAGATATACTTTCTTAAAACAAAACTCCTAATCACATAATAACTATTTCTTCATATATTTGTGGACAATATTCAAGCAAAGTTGTATCAATTATTTCAAAAAGTAAAAGAATTTAATAAATTCACGGCATGAAAACATGTTAAAGAAGCAAATTTCAAAAATTTTAGGCCATATTTTATCAAAACAATATCTTGACACTATTTACTCCCAATCCCAACCAAACATATTCTTATACCTTCCCCCCACACTTTAAAATGAAACATTGTCCTCAATGTGTAAAGGAAAAGTTAAGAATGAAATTTGAAATAAGAAAACTCCCCTTGCTTGGTTGAAGAATCCTTAAGTTGATATTGTTGATGTCTTTGAAATCCATTGGCCTTTGGTAAGTTCCTCTTTACAATGCTTCATCATGTTCCTCATTTGATCCATACTTTGCTCATTGTCCTTGTCTCAAGCTTAAGAATACTAAAATGCTATGTTAGATTATAAATGAATAGCTAGTGAAACATAGCATACGTGAAAGTTTTGAATTCCTCCCCCCCCCCCACACTTAGTTTATGCAATATGGTTCATGGGGATGAAACTTTGAAGGACAAATGATTTGAGCAAATGTATTATACTTTGATGAAATAGAATGCTAAAGAAACTTGGTTAAAGTTGCTTCATATCAACCATCAACCATTCATGCCATGTATTCAAAATTACAAACTAACATTAAACTATGAACATGCAAGATTGGGAACATGTTAAAGTGCTTATTTGAGTGTCCAAAACATGTATTCAATTCATGAAACACAGTTTGCAAGTGAACCAATTGAAAACCAATGAAAATGATCATGAAAAACCACTTTGAACAGTGAATCCATGTCTGTGTATCCGCATATCACTTAGCCCTGCCGCGTATCTCTATGCAGCGGATCGCACGGACCTCCCAGAAGTTGATACGCGCCAGCGATATGCGGCCAGTCATTCGCGTATCACTGTGGCGCGTATCACTTCCTCGCAACAGGTAGTGATTTTCTATTTTTGCAGGTTACTGTTCCATTGGTTTATTCCTTTTCTACAGCACTTTCAAACTCAAATTTAACATGTTTTTGAACTACTTTAACTACTAGGAACAAGTTTGAATCATGAAAAATACACATGTGCACAACAAATATTCTCAAATTTTGCATCAAAATAGCAACACTATTGCATGGATTGAGCATGAATTCTCAAGTTGTATAAATTGCAAAACTTGAATGCACATTCCAAATCCAATTATGCACACATGTTTCTTTGAGCATATTAAGTATGAAAACTAAGGCCAAACATCATATAATCTCATTGAACCTCCAAATGACCTTTTTGCTCAAAAAGTTACTCAACCATGAATAGTAATTTTCATCAAATTCTAACTTCTCAAACACCTCATTTGGCACATAGTACACATGTTAAATCCTTCTTATATGTAAGAAATGCCTGAAGAAGAAGGGACTTTAGAGTCAAACTCATGATTGTAACATTCTTGAATCAAACTTGATCTTCAATTTCCAATTTGCATGCCTACAAAACAAACAAGCAAGTATACTTTAAACTACTTAATACTTAATAATACAAACTAAAATTCACAAAAATATTGAAAAGCGTTGGGTTGCCTCCCAACAAGCGCTTCATTTAGAGTCTAGAGCTAGACTTTGTAGGTGTGAGCTTCACTTTTGAGGACCATAACCCAAAGAATTCTCCACTCCTTTGGGTGTAGATATGTCAATGAAGTGTAATTGGTCCTTCCTTATCATTGTCCTTCTTCTTGTGCTTCCAAGTCCTAGAAATGAAACATTAGGCACATTATCATCTAAATCATCAATTAAATACATGTTAAAAGTAGAAGAGGGATGTCTCATCATTTCATTCAATTCAAAGGATATTTCCTCATCCCCTACTTTTAATTTTAATGTGCCATTTTTCACATCTAATATTGCACCTGCGGTAGCAAGAAAAGGTCTACCAAGTATGATAGGCATGTTTATATCATCCTCCATATCTAAAACAACAAAATCAACTAGGGATGATAAATTTGTCCACTTTCATTAAACATTTTCAAGAACACCAAGTGGATGCCTAATGGATCTATCGGCTAGTTGTAATGTAATGTTTGTGCTTTGTACTTCCTTAAATCCTAGCCTTCTAACTATTGACATGGAGATTAATGAGACACTAGCACCCAAATCACATAAAGCATTGGAAAAATTAACATCACCAATAGTGCATGGGATAGAAAAACTCCCTGGATCTTTGAGTTTTGGTGGCAATTTGTTTTGGATCCTTGCACTACATTCTTCCGTGAGTGCTACGGTTGCAAAGTCATCAAGACTTTTCCTCCTTGTCAAAAGATCCTTCAAAAATTTGTTGTACTTGGGAACCTGCAAAAATGCATCTACAAAAGGAATGTTAACATGTAATTGCTTGAGCATTTGTGCAATCTTTCCCAATTCCTTTTCTTGCTTTTTCATTTTTAAGCCTTTGTGGAAATGGAATTTGTGTTGGAAGAGGAATAGTTTGTGATTGAGATTTCATATTGTCAACACCATCTTCATTATCACTTACTATTTCCTTCCCTTTTTTCACTTTTTCATCTTTTTCACTTCCCACATTCTTCAATGATTGGTTCTTTTAGCATTCTTACCACTTCTTAATGCAATAGCTTGGACTTGTTCCTTAGGATTAATTTCGGTTCTACTTGGTAACTCCCCTTGTTTCCTAAGGTCTAATTGTTCGGCTATTTGAGCAATTTGATTCTCTAAAGATCTTGCCATTCCTAACATTCTACCTTCAAATTGCTCAACCCTTTCCATTACCTTCTCATTTGCTACCTCCCAAGCCGGTTTGTTTTGTGAAAATCCGGGTTGAGTTATCATCTTTGGCTCCCTCCACCAAGATTTGGATGGTTTCTCCACCCGGGATTATATGTGTTTGAAAAAGGATTATTAGAAGAAGAAGGCTTATAGTTATTGACATATTGAACTTGTGCACATGAAGATGGATCATGAGAATCACCACACAAATGACAATATGCAATATTTGATGAATTTTGAGTACTAGAGACATGCTTATTGAAAACATTCATCATATTTTGCATTTGAGCTCTAAGCATATCTAAAGTATCAATTTCATACATACCTTGAGTTCTTCTAGGATTACCTCTTTCATTTGCCCATTGATAATGATTTGCCGCCATCTCTTCAATCAACTCTTGGGCTTCTTCCGCTGACTTTGCCATGAGAGCTCCCCCTGCAGCTGCATCTATATTGATTTTGGTTTGATAATTAAGTCCATTATAGAAGGTTTGAATTATTAACCAATCGGGAAGTCCATGGTGTGGACATTTTCTTATTAAGTCCTTATATCGGTCCCAAGCCTCATAAAGAGACTCTCCTTCGCATTGGTTAAAATTGGTAATGTCCATCCTTAGTCTTGCGGTCTTTCCCGAGTGGAAATATTTGTTCAAGAATGCTTTGGAAAGGTCCGTCCAAGTTGCAAAGGTATTTGGTGGGTATGCTTGAAGCCATTGCTTGGCTTTGTCTCTTAAGAGAAATGGAAATAATCTTAACCTTATGGCATCTTCGGAACACCATTTAGTTTAATTGTATCACATATTTCATGAAATTAGCCAAGTGTGAGTGTGGATTTTCATTAGCATTACCACCAAACTGATTTTGTTGAACCATTTGAATTAAACCCGGCTTAAGTTCAAAGTTATTTGCATTTACCGGTGGTCTTATAATGCTTGTGTGAGAACCGGTTGGATCCGGCATAGCAAAATCTCTTAAAGAACGAGTTTGAGGGTTAGGATTTTGATTTACCTCCTCCATGGTTACCTCTTGTTGATGTTCTTGAGTTGAGATGTACTTGAGGTGTCACCAATCTCCTCCACCTTAGCTTGTTCTTCTTGCCTTTGTCTCTTGCCTTCCTTGCGGTTCTTTCTATTTCTGGATCAAATGGAAGCACAATTCTTAAGCTCCTATGCATACACCTACAAAAGAAAAGAAAAATAATTATTTACAAGCAAATATGTACAAAGTTTAGATTAATAAAGTTAGCTTTTGCCTTAATATTGCCTTGATTCCCGGCAACGGCGCCAAAAACTTGACGTGGTGTAGATTAGGTATAACAATTATGAACAAAAACACACAAATCAAGTAATAAAAACCTAATCTCCCAACTTATTCCGCAAGTGCACGGGTCGGTTGTAGTATTTGGAGTATTAGGTGTCGAATCCCACGAGGAATCAAATATGTGCAATTACTAAAGCTTTTTCACCAACTTTTATTATCTAAACACAAATGAAAATAAGAGTGATAGGTGGTCCCTTCAATAGAGTAGATATATGATTGAGAACTTTTGTAGAATTCAAGCAAGAAGCCTAGAACATAGAATCCACTAATGAACCAAGCATGAATGACTTACTAAGTGTTATCTTGCTTTGTTTAGAATCCAATTCCATATGTGTCATAACTAGATCTCTCTATGAAATGACAAGATTCCAACTATTCTCATGATGAAATCTTATGAAATTATGAATTGTAGTGATTCACTTAAGCATCCATTATTTTCATATGAAAGTCTTAAGCATTACTTGTTCATTTTCCATTGTTACATGCATTTCTCAATGTCAAGTAGCAACTAGATGACTTGTTTAAGTTGGCCAAGCAAAAACAAGTGTTAAAACTTGAACAAGTAAATAAACAAATGCAAGCTTAGTAAGTGCAATAAGTTAAATCATGTTTGTTGATTCATTAGCTTCATCTATGATCTAGATGAAGCCTTTAGTTCAACATAGGTTAATGAAACAACTAAAAGTTCAACTTCAAAGATAGAATTCATGGCAACTATTGAAAGTAAAGAGAAAGAGTTTGAGAATTGCTCAACCAATATGAGAATTAGTCCTCTTCTTTATTCACCTTCAAATGATTGCACTACAAATGTCTCTTACAATGTTCCTCACTACTCTATTGAAGGATTGAGAGAATTCTACTAATTCCCTACCAAACTAAGTAGATAATTAAAGACTATATCTACTTTCTACTTCTAAAACTTGTTACAAATGCCTCACAAATGATTTCTATTTATAGAAAAATATTTCTCAAGTCATTTTCTAACTTGCATGAATCATTAGTGCATGGAATGATGAAGATTTGTTTGGGGATTCCAAATGGGTACAAAAGTCTTCATTTATGCTTCAATGTTTTCTCCCACTTGCAAAACCCTATCTTCATCTAAAAATGTCTGCAAAAACCAGCTAGGAAGAGGATGCAAGTTGATGCCCTAGAAAGTACCAGTCGTATTGTGATACGCGGCTAGCGATACGCGGCTGGCGTCCTCGTATCTGCAGCCGCGTATCCCCTTTTGTGACCCCACTTGATTTCTGATTTTTGTTGAGTTGGACCTGATGTGTGCAAACATTTTCCACATAATTTCAAAGCATGTTGGTGGAGAATTAGATTTTTCCATTATTTTTGCACAATTTTTCCTTCAAGTTGTTCATTCAATTTTAACTCTTTGAATCTCCTATTGAATTTGATCTTTTTTACTCCAATTGATCCAAAATAAGTTTTAGTGTGATGAACCTGCAATTATACACAAGAATTGTGCATTAATTTGCTCAAATAAAAATTCTACCTCAAAAACCCTAATTCTGGTAAAAACCCTAATTCTCATGACTTGTTGAAAAAATGAGTCATTTGCAACAAAAATACTATAATTATTATTAAAATATCATCTAAAATATATAATAATATATATAATAATATAGGTAAATTTATTAGCTGTCAGTCTCCTTATCGGCAATTCTAGCTTTTCAACAAAAAGAACACTAGCCACATTAGTGCAACTTTCATTGCCAATTATCATACTACATACCTTATCATTCACATTGCATCAAGTATGGAATATGTTTTCTCGTTGCACTTGATCACCATTCTCTCTAGGTGCAAATCCAATTGCCCTCCTAGTGACCAAAAATTCCTCATGGGCGACACCAATGTTTTTATTACTTTCTCCCTCAAATGGTGGCATATTTTCATCACTTGAAGATGCACTTTCATACTTACCATCGTCTTTCATTAGCATAACTCTCTTGTTAGGGCATTAAGAAACGATGTGATCAATACCTTGACACCTAAAACACTTCAAATCCCTACTCCTTTGTGATATCTCGGACTTATTCTTTGTTGGTGGCGTTGAAAACTTTGCTTCATTCTTAGAGCTCATGATCTCTTTGGCCCTAGAAGTGGAACGCTCTTCCTTCTCCTCAAATGTTGCATTACGCATCCATCTTACTCCACTTGATGAGTTTGAACCACTACTCAATCTTCTTACTTGGAGTTGCTTTTCTACTTTGATGGCCATGTCCACTAAATCCCTTATCTCCACATAGTGTTGCAACTCTACCCACTCACTAATTTCTGGATTAAGACCACCCATGAATCTAGCCATAGTAGCTTCTCCATCTTCATCCAAGTTAGCACGGATCATCAACATCTCCATCTCTTTGTAGTACTCATCAACAGACATGGATTCTTGTCTCAATGTTTGAAGCTTCCTATGAATATCCCTAGTGTAGTAACTAGGTACAAAATGCCTTTGCATGATGGTCTTCATCTCTCTCCATGTACGTACGGGCTCTTCTCCATACCTTCTTCTATTCTTCACAAGTTGATCCCACCATATGCTAGCATAATCATTGAACTCTACGGCTGCCAATTGCACCTTTTTCTCCTCAGAATAGTTATGGCATTCGAAGATGTGTTCAACTTTACGCTCCCAATCTAAGTAAGCTTCAGGATCAAGTCTTCCTTAGAAGAATGGTATCTTCATTTTGATGCTTCCCAAGTTGTTGTCTCGCGTAGGTGGCATTCTCCTTCCTCTCCTAGTAATGACATCCTCATAGTCAGACATATCACCTTCATCCTCTTCAAAGGGAATTCTAGAAGCCTTAGAACGATTTGGCCTCTCAATGCTATCAATTCGAGCATGTACACCCTCCATTGCATTGGTGACAGCCTTATTCACCTCCTTAAGCATTACCTCCATCATGTATTTCATGTCAAAAGGTGGTGGAGTACGTGACTCTTCTTCTTCTTTAGACATGATGTAAAACCTGCACAAAAAAGGCTAGTAACAAAAGAAAATAATAAGAGAAATAGCCTCACCTCTCCCTTAGTGTATACACTCGTACTCTCGTGTATCACTCAAGTTCAATGGCTTTTTCCCTCTAATGAGCTCACCACTAAGCCTTTTTTCACTCTAGAGAGTCTTCTTATCAGGCTCTTAAACAAGAACTTGCTCAATTGAACCTTATCAAGTCACCTTATAACAACCAAAACAATTAGCTCAAGAATAGAGTAGAAATAAATAAGAATATGAACAAGAGATTAGGGTTTGATACAAGGAAAATTAAAGAAAGAGTAAAACTCAAGATCAGACTCAAGAAAACATGGAATAGAAAACCCTAATGTGTGGTATTCTTGTGTGAAAAATCTTGATTTTTAAAACTTTCTTGAAAGAAAAAAATATTCTTGTGCAAAAACAAAAACTATTTTCCAAAAAAAAAAAAAAACAAGCACACACAAGAATAAGACTTTCCTTAATCCAAAAGTCAACCCCACTTTCCTTTTCCTTTTCACACAGCCTTAGCTCTTAAAGAAAGTGAAATACTTTCCTTTTGCACTTGAAAAATCACCCTCAAGCCTTAGGAAACAAAGACTTTCCTTTTTCTCACAACAACCTCCTTACTTCCTTTTACCTTGTGACTAGGATTTCCCTTTTATTTAAGCACCAAAACAGCTTCTTATTGCCCCTTTTTAAGATCAAACAAACTGGAAAAAGTTCAGAAAATTCGTAGCTATCACTCTGCAAAAATTCCAGCAAGACAATTTGTTCAAGATTCAAGAAACAAGTTCAAGAACTTGCTCCCACCAAACCCCCAAGAGAAAGCTGGTTCAAGAACTCAACAAATAGGTCCAAAACAACCTGAAAAACATGTAAAACATCCCCAGATTTCAAAATCACAACCCACTCTCAACTTCCTTCAAGAAAAGACAACACACTCAACTAGAAGTTCAAGAACAAAATTTCAGCAATTATATGGTTCAAGAACTCTAAGAAGGTATTCAAGAATATTAAGAAAGTGTCCAAGAATTTCAAGAAAGCCCAAAAACTTGTTCAAGAACTTCAAGAAACTCAAGAACTCACCAAGAAAACAAGACACACTACAACAAAAAACACTTATCCTGACATATCTATAATGACACTTTCTTATAAGTGTCATTTTATAGTTCTATTAGGACATTTAAATATTGGGTGTCATAAATTCAATAGAATTGACAATGTAACATTATTTTCTTTTTTTATTTTTTTAATCAAACAAATTAACATGTCACATTAGAACACTTATTACGACATTTAATTATGTAAGCACAGGTGAAATACAAAACAACTTGGTTTTCACTTGGCGCTGAACGTGAGCGCCTAAAAATTTTCTTCAAACTGTGAAATTGGGATAAGGGTTTCCCCCCCCCCCCCTTTTTGATCTACAATTCTAATAATTTTGCTCACATCCATTTTCCCCCACTTCCTCTCATTCACCGAATTCCTCTTTGCTCATTCACATCCGCCTCCTCTCCTCATCTTCTGTAAATCTCTTCACCTCAATCCCACCTCATCCCCCTCCATATTTCTCTGTGCTTCTTGTCTTTCTCTATTCGGATACATCTGCTCCACCATCGCCTCCTCTACACTAAGTTAGTATATAATTGTTAATTAATTTCTCAATTTATTGTTGGATTTTTGCTGTAATTTTACATGGGTTTCTTATATTTTGCTCAGTCGTCTAAGTATTTTCTAATTTTAACACATCTAATGAGAAAAGTTAAGAAAACTAAGACGTTCAAGGCACTAATTAGTTATGGTGGTGTTGTAATTGCGTCTTCTTTAGCTATTCAGGATTTCAGCGATTCATGTTGTTCAAATTGAGTGATACAAGACCTTGAAGTAAGCCCATGATTGTACAAGATCATAAGAAGATTTGTTTAGTTTTTTTGGACATGCAAAAATCTTTTCCATTTGCTGAATATTACGGAATAGTTTTTGCTTTTGCCTTTTTTGTCAGCCATTATTTTCATTCTTAATTCCAATGATAGGAACATGACTGTGAAAAAGTTTGATAAAACAACACCCGAATTTGTCTTGGTTGGAGCAGCTTTTAGAGAGTTGAAAATTTAAAGTTAATGCCAACCGTTAATGGAATTAATTGTGTACTAATACTTAGATAGTTAAAGTTACTCCCCATGATAGGCTTGATTAAGCAATTAAAAGCTAAAGTCAGGAATTCTTTAATAAAAATGATAATGATCTGATTTTGAGGTCGTCAAAACTCTCATATGTCTAATTATGTCATCTCATACTCAATCTTAACAAGTTGATAAAGCTCAAATTTTAGTACTGAGGAAATACCTAATATGCACACAGTGACAAATAAATAACGAAATAGAGATAAAGTAGCCTTTTATATGTGAACAGGAGACTAAAGTGATAAAACAGTTAAGTTGCCACTGCTACGGTGATTTAAATGAAATTGGTTAAGGGACTATATGTTGATGTTTGGTCACTCTTTGGTCTATGCATACCATTTTGATTTTTCAGTTTAATCATTAATGTATATATCCTACCATATTTCTTGTTCTCATGAGTTTTGAGGGACTTTTTTGAAAACGGTTCTTTTTCTATGTATTTACTTGATTGGTTTTATATGGCTTTTTTTCTGTGATCTGAGTAAGAAAGAAGCCAGATGAGGCTTCATTTGTATAGCATTCAATCTTCAACTTGTGATGATATGATATGGGAGTAAAGAGGACTTGCTCTTCTGAAATCGTGAAACTCTGGTGGTCATTCTTTGAAAGAACCTGCTTGTAATCTTTATATGTGATTATCTTTCATCAACTTGATCAATGTTTAGAGCTGACTTGTTAACTGATGGTTTCAATGAAGTTTCTTTAGTTATTTTCTTGTATGGTTCATGAATCCTTGTCTATTTTTATTCAGACCATACAAGATTGGTTTTCTATGTTTTGTACATTAGTCTAATTTTGAACATAATAGCTGTGTGAGAGAAAATCAAGCCAAAAAAAGGTTATCTGATTCTTTGTCTATTCTACTAAACATGTATGTTTAATTCTTTTTTTTTAAAGGATTTTCTACTCTATTCTTTTGGGTTTTTAGTTTGATAATACTACCAATGATTTGTTTCAAGATTGTATTTTCATGGGATATTTTCAATTTTTGTTTTTTTTGGTATGAATTTTAGTTCAATTGGAATTCGATGTAGTTGTAGTATAATATGTATATTTACTTAATTATGTGCTTTGATTGTTGAATTAATGCCTTAGTTTTGTTAAAGTTAAATTTTTTGTTTAGGAAGGAATGGGAAAAAGAGTTAGTGGTAGTTTAGTGATTGCATTATATGATCCATTGATGTTTAATTAGTGATAAGGGATTTTGGAAGCATTTTGGGATTTATTGGTGTCAAGCAGTTATATGGTCTTGGATCTTTCATTAACCAAAAGTGGATTGGCTTTCACGAGAATGTAGTCAAGTTTACTCTTGTCCCCATTGAATCCAATATTCTTGCAACCAAATTCCAACTACTCCCCCGCTCGTGCTTGCCACTGTTGGTTGGGGATTTTTGGTGTGGGATGCTAATTGATTTCCATTTTAGTATTAAGGAAAAACAAAAAGAGAAAGAAAAGATATATGGAGATAAAGGTCTACACAGTTGATGAATGCTGGTGGGCACCATAGGGATTTCTGGCCCTTCAGAATTATTTTAAAATTTTTTGGGCACCATATAACAAAAAGTTGAATGTGGTTATAGGCATATGCTATTTGTTATGACCAATGCATTGGGTTGAATTTTTCATTCGTATTGATTTACTTTTTATGTTTTAGTATGTTGCATATATATAGAATGTAGTTGTTATTGGTATTTAGTTTTACTTCATGCTTGTTTTAGTTTAAACCACTTAGACTGCACTTTCATGTTGGCACTTTTGTTTGTGTACAGGTGAGAGCAATTGAAGATTCATGGGAATGTCTTCTTGAAGATGGATTGAAGCTTCTATTTTAGTCTATTTCCTTGTAATTTTGGTTGAAACTTCCTTATAGAAATAATTGACATGATTTTAGAATAAATTTGGTAGTTGAATATCAGTGGAGTGATAAATGATTTTTGTATCTAACTATGTAGATTTGGTTTACATTTTTTGGATAATTTTTGTTTCTATAAGATACTTCGGTATTTTTCACTTTGGATGAATGATTATTAACTATCTCGAATTTTGAATTTTTAATCGTATACATCTTTATTATGATTGAGTTGGAATTTGTTATTTGAATTGTTGTATTTCTTAAGCTTGAGTTGAAATTTATTATGTAAATTGGAGTAGGCAATACTGAAGTGTTGATTGGGACTAGTTGAAATTGTTGATTGGTATCATCTTTAGCACAAAAAAAAAAAAAAAAAACCTTGACATTCTTAAGTGTCAGCATAACCCAGATAAAATGGCACAAGCTAATGCCATCATACTAGTAATAGAAGTGTCACCAAAACTACTATTTAATGACACTTCAAAGTGTCATATAAATTATATATATAAGGCACTTTTAGATGTTGTTATACCTATTTAATTTTTAAGTATTTTTGGCATTCCTAACACTTTTAATGTGTCATGAATGGCATCAATTCATATCAATTATACTGTCTTATTATCAAGTTTTCCTAATACTTTAAAATGTCATAGACCTATCCTCACATTAGAAAGGACGACACTGGATGTGAATGTCAAGAAAGTTAAAGTGTCAGCATATATTAGTTTTACTGACACTTTCAAATGCCCTTACAGGGCATTTTTCTTGTAGTGACAAGCTATCAAGAACTTTAAGAAATAATATGGACAGCTTGTAAACCTTCAAGAAACACACCAAGTAAGTCCAAGAAATTCAAAAACTCACTTTTAACACCAAGAAAAAATCATGAAGCTTTGAATAAATGATTATGCACGGTTTTTACCTTGTTGTGCACTCCTTTTTATTCTCTTTTTCTTTCTTTTTCTCTGTGCCTTTGGCTTTTTCTTTTAAGCACACAATCTGCCTTTTTTTTTTTTAACTTCAAGAGACCACAAAAACGAATTAAATCCCCAAGAAGATTTGATTTGTGAATGTTTATGTTCAAGAATCTTCTTTTCTTGAAAGTTTTTGACACAAGAAAATTAAGAAAACAATAAAAACAGTCAAGATTCACAAAAACACCACACAAGACCTAGAATTCTTAATTAGAAACAATTAAGAACGACACAAGAATTTCAACGGAACAACAAGAACACCAAGAACACAATTAGGAACAGCAAGAAAAAACAAGAAAAAAAAGAAAAATGATTTTTTTTAAGCACGAAAAAAAGAACAACAAGAAGGTCACGAAAATTCAAAGGGAAAAAAAAAACAAGAAGGATATATCCAAATTTTTAAGAAGAAGATCTTAAAAAAAAATTGGATTGGAAGAACCTGAATTTCAAGAAGCCAAGCTCTGATACTAATTGATATGCGCGGAATTGTGAACGGCCTAGAACTCTTGAAAATCAGTTTGAACAACTCAATGAATTTGACCTTGATGGAATTTGTCCAACACAATCAAGCTAAAAGATGTTGCTCGAACAACTTGAATGTCTTAACCTCAAGGAAATTGTTCCAAGCAATTAAGAAGAAATCAGGTTGGTTTGCCTTGAATTGATTCAAGCTTGTTGAATTCAATCCCTTAGAATAATTGCTAGACCTCTACCTATCAAAAGAAGCGATCTAGTTGGAATTAATCTAATTGGACTTAAATCAAACCCTTTGAATAATCCTAAGCTAGTTGTATGGTCGCCACGAGATCACTCGATATGACCAAGAATAGTTCTAATCTAAGAACCAAAGAAGAATTCTCTAAAAGAGAAACTCAATATTATTAATCACACAATGACATAATCAAAATTCAAATGAACAGTACCTAGCCTTTTATAGGCTTACAAACTCTTGTAAAGAAAAGTCTAGAAGCTTAACTAAAATAAACTACCAAAACTCTAAATCTAACATAAGTAGAATACTTAACAAAACATGATTTAGTGACTTAATATACTAAAAAATTCGTCCAAATAAAATAAAAATAAAAGAAAATTCGTCCAAATATATGTCTTGGGCTAGCTGTCCTCTTGTGGGTTTCAATTGGACTTGTTCTCTCTTTAAAAACAAACTTGATCCACAACCACAACAAAAGCCAGCCTATTTGGACCATCTTGGACATTTTGAATCTTTTGGACTTAAAGCATTCTTTGAAAATATGCTTGATCCAAAGCCAATAAATGATCTTTAAGCCCAATTTCCTCCTCAAAAAGTCGTGATCCACCTTAAGCAAATCCATCAATACATGCATGAAGGTTGGATGACTCCTTGAACTATGAATTCTCCAATGACTATCAAGAACGACTTCAATAGGCCTTCCATGATACTTATCAACATGTGATAACTTTCGTTTGAAATTTTATCATAAGAGCACTCTATCTATCTTTGAAGTATTTAAGTACAGTGTAGATACCAAATTTTAATACATAATTTATTTTTACTTTTGGAATCAAAACCTTGATTTTTGGGTAAAGAGGGCAAAGTTAACAATTCTGGGGATAAAATGATAATTTTCAGCATGTAAATATTTTTCTTCAATTTTTGAGTTCTAAATATACATTTTGTACTTTCATACATGTTTTCAAAATTTTTTGTGATTTTTCAAATTAATTGCGATGTTTCTGTATATTTCGTCAATATAGGGGCAAAATGATTATTTTGCCTCACAAATACCATTTTCACTTATTTCAGGTCCCAAATTTATTTTTTGAGCTTTTATCATGTTTCTAATTCTTTTATGTTTCGGGGTCAATTGTTATTTTTTCAACAAATATAGCGTTCAGGGGCAAAATGGTCATTTTATCTCCTAAACACCTTTTTTTTTTTTTTTTTTTGCAAATCTTTGAGTTCTAAATTCATTTTCAGAGTTTAAGCTTATTTTTAATTTTTAATAATTTTTTTGAGAGTAATAGTTATTTTTCTGTATATTTCATCCATACAAGGGACAAAATTATCATTTCATACCCTAAACGTATTTTTTGTCAATTTTGGATTTTAAATTTATTTTTTAGATTTTTTAATCCTATTTCTAATTTTTGGTAATTTTTCGGGACCAACTGCTATTTTTTCAATAAATACTGCATTTAGAGGCAAAACAGTCATTTTACACAATAAATGTATTTTTGCCCGAATTTTTATTAATAAATTGTGTTATTTGTATTTTTCTGGTTTTTTCACTTTTTTTGAGATTTTATAAGAAATCATGAATTTTTAATTTTTGTTTATCAAAAAATTATTTTTTAGGGTAAAATTGTAATTTTATTGTCAAAGGCATTTTGGTTAAATATCCCATTTTGCTTAATAAATAAAATAGAAAAAAGCTAAGAAAATTCTTAGATTTTTTATACACACTCACACACACTTTCACACACTTAATTCCTACACACACAAACACACTTTTATTTCACACACAAGAATTCAGCACACACATAAACACACTTTTCCTTTCACATAGAAAAATCAAAAGCACACACTAACACATTTTTTTTGACACATAGCAAATCAAAACACACATACATCACAAAATTTTCATTCATCAAGATGAACTCCAATTTGCAAAGTTCAGCACAAGACAATAATCACCCTCTTACAAAAAGGTAATTCTTTATTCGTTCTTTGTTATTTTTGTACAATAAGTTTTATAATAGATTTTGTGTATAGATTTGATCTTTTACAGAAAATTAGTCTTTTCTGAAAAATTTTGGGATTTTGTCTTTTGGGTTTGCTTTTCTCTTTCAGGTTCCTCTTTCTTTCTCCTCCTTTCTCAGTTTTCTTTCACTGTTCACCGCCAAAATTCTAGCCCAGCCTGCTTAACCACCTTCCCTCCACCATATTCTTTCTCATCATCCATCTCCTGCACCGCCGGACCACCTCCACCAACAACCTTCCCTACCAAAAACTTCCTATTACCACCATCTCCACCCACCTACAAATCAGCAACCAAAACCACCGAAACTACCCTCTTCCACCGGTTAACCCATGGCCAACAAAACTTCCATCCATAAACCACCGTTTTCCCCACCAAACCCACCAAACCACTGCTAGGTCATACATGAAATGCTTCTCTATCACCATCATCAGACCAACCCAAACAAACACACAACACTATCCAACCTCCATCATCAACGACAATCAACTTAATAACCCAAACCAGCCCCCAAATCCACCAAACAACCTAAACAAGCCACCTCTTATTACTGCAGAAGCACCATAACAGTCAACTGAAACACCACCATCAACAACCACCCTACCATCACCTCCAATCGATAGCTCAAACAGCCACCCAATCACTCTGCCCATAAAACTGCTTCCAAAACAAATCCAATGCCATCATCATAATCCCATAAATCAGTAGCTTCTTCTACCACTGTGAGTCTCAAAATTTACCAAACCACTATGAGGACCTGCTCTTTCAAACCTACAAGATCAGCCCCTTTATCACTCACAAAGCCACTAAAGCTCTATCAAATCTTTACCACTGTCCATCAATAGCCCTCTATCTCCAACCCCACCACCACCACAGCAAGACCATAAAGCCACATAGTTAAAACAATAGCCTCAAAGCTCCAACGACTCTCCACCATCAACAACCCTACAGTAGACACACACTTTCACAAAGAGCCCTTGCCACCCTTACACCTCCCTAGTCAACCACCATCACCCGTGGTCCATCATTTGAAACAAAAAACAACCTTATCACCACCACACCTTCTCCTCCCCACATCAATGGAGGAATCGATTTGGGGAAATTGGTTCCATTATCTTTTGCAAAAAGGGAAATAAAGAGAACAAAGGGAGATTGAAGAAGAGAGGGAGAGGAAAAGAGAGAGAACACAGAGAGAATGGAGAGAAAACAGAAACGATGAGAGAGAGAGAGTGAGTGAGGAAGAAAGATGCAGGAGAAAAAAGAAAAAAACGGTGAGAGAGAGTATGTGTGTGTGTGATATCGAAGACAGAAAAATCCTTTCCAAAACCCAACAAGACTAATAAGGAATAGAACAGTAATCATGGAATAATGGCAAATTCAATCAAGAATTGTATTAACAATTGAAGAGATGGAAAGAGAAGATTACAATCAGAAATTTACACAACGAAATCCCTTTTTCCCCTTTTCCCTCCTTTTATGCAGTTAATTTAGAATAATTTAGACAATAACTACCTCTTCAACAACTAACTACCCTAACTATTTCTCTACCCAATGATCTACTGCCATCTGTCTTTTACAGTTGGCCTCTAGCAGAGCTGATCACTAACCCAAACGACTATGTTTTTTATTAGTCCTTTACTAAGCTTGACGACGTCGTTTTCTTCAATTTCCAATTCCCCTGTATCATTTTCGCCCCCTCTTTAAAATGTCCTTGTCCTCAAGGACAGAAGGTGGGAAATTTGCTTTGAATATCTTCCCAAAACTCTCAGGTGGAATCTTCTGGGAACGTGTTGCTCCACTTGATTAGTACTTGGGTTGCTGCTCTATTGCCTCTTTTAACTAACCTCTAGTCCAAAATCTCTAATGGTTCAACCATCAATTGACCTTGGTCTGTGATACCTGCTAGGATGTTGGTCACCTGCTGTGAACTTTCAATTTATTTTTTGAGTAATAATACATGGAATGTTGGGTGGATCTTTGCATGAGGAGGTAGTTGAAGTCGATAGGCTACCTTCCCAATTCATTGCAACACTGGAAATGGTCCAAAATATCTTGGGGCTAGCTTGTGACAGACTGTGGACTTGACTGAATGCTGCATGTAAGGTTGTAGTTTGACATATACCAAATCTCCTTTCTTGAACTCTCTGTCTATTTTGTGTATGTCAGCCAACTGCTTCATCCTTTGCTGAGCTTGGTGGAGGTCGTGTCTCAGGTTATGGATCAACTTCTTGTCGCGCCCTAAAAAATCATGGGTAGAAAGGTACTGGTGGGGTCGTTGACTGTCGCGTCCGAAAAGACGGTCTGGTCTCGGTGACCCTTTCGAAAATAAAAGTTTTTAGAAAAACCGTGCGTGTATGAGAAAAAATCAAATTTTAGTAAAAAGTGTATTTTAAGAAAAAATGGTATTTTTAAAGAAAACAAGGCCGGGACTAAAAATGCGACAGATTTGGCCAAATAATTTTTGAAAAAGGGTTTTATTTTAGAAAAAATAGAGTCGCCACTTGGTACTGAGTTATGGTGTACCAAGTCACCCAAAAGATAGTTTAGCAAAAAAAAAATAAAAATTTTAGAAAAATATTTTAAAAAAACCCTTTTTCGACTCCGGTCTATGAAAGACTCATATGAAAAGAAAATGCACTAATTCACTGAATTAATTCACTTAATTATTAAATTAAATCAGACTAAAATCATTACATAAACAAACAAAACACAATTAACTGAATAACAGGATAGTAAACTAAAATTGATTAAAGAAGAACGAAATGTTAAAAACAAAACATTACTCCCAAATTCTTCTTCTTTTTTTTTTAATTGAAATTCCTATATTTTCATTTTTATTCTTCTCTCATCTTCTTCAGAAAGCCCCCTTCCCCCAATTTTCCCCCATTTCTCTCTCGATTACTCTCTTTCTCTCATCTTTCTCTTTCTCTTCTCCTTCCCCTTCTTCTTTTCTTCATAGAATGTCCTCTTCCTTCTCTTTACAGCTTCTTCCCCTCATCTTCTTCGACTCTCTCCTCCAGCCCTCTCTCCGTCTCTCTCTCTCTTTCTCACTGTCTTCTCCATCTCAGTTTCTCTCTCTCGCCTCTCGCTCTTTCTTTTTCTTTCTTTTTGTCTCTACTCTCTTTCACTTCGATCAACTCAAATTTCTGATTCTATTCCTCTTCCGAATCATGCGGCAGTGGAGGCAATGGCGTAGCGACGGGGAAGTTGGGGTGGAACAGGGTGGTGAGAGGAAGTGTGACAAGGGGAAGTGAAACTTGGGTGGCTGTCTTCAGTTGGGACTTGGGATGATGATGGTGACTGAAATTGTGCAATTTGGGTTTGTTGTTTTTTTCTTGCAGGTGATGGAAAGGCTTGTCATTAGGCCGTGGAAGAGGAGGTTGTATGGTAGCTTTGGGGCTATTCTGTTTGTGGTGAGTGGTGGTTTGCTGCTGCTTGGGAACAGGTTGCGGTGTGATGGAGATTGAGTGTGGTTCTGGATGGTGGCTTTTTGATTGCAGGTGACCTGTCGAAACTTGTGGTGCAGATTAAGGAATTGGCGGCAATGAAGGGTGGTGTGCTGGACAACTATCTGTTTTGGAGGCTATGGCAATTGAATTGTTTTTCTGCAGGTTTCGGGTGATGAGGCAGGGCAACTGGTGGTGATTCTTTGCTGGTTGTTCGGGGTGAAGACCTTAGGCTATTGATTTTGCTAACTTGGGGATTTGACTGTGGTTTTGATGGATATTTGTTTGATTGTGGTGGACGAAATTGGTTTTTCTGGTGGTCTTTTGCTAGGGGAGGGGTCGAATTTATAGTGGCCTTGGTTGGTGTAACATGGTGATTTGTGGAAGAGATGAAGTTTATGGTGGTCTTCTGGAGACAGTGGCGTGGCTACGGTGGTATCATGGATCTATGGCTAAAATGGCAAGTTTTATGTGTGTGGCCATGGGTTCTGATTGTAGTGAAGTTGATGAATTTGGGGGTGTTGGAGATGTGAGTTTGACAGAGGTGGTTGTGTTACAGGTGAGGTTGGCGGTGCCTAGTGGACAGGATTGGGGTCTGGTTTAGCTATGGTGAGGGTATTTTGTTATCTGGCGATATATATGGGAATTTGGGGAATTCTTTGATGGCTGCAGGTGGTAGCAACCGGTGGTTTGAGGGCTGTTTCTAATGGCTGATGAGAGAGGGTTGAAGAGGGAAGAGATGGAGGAAGCCTGCTGGAGTATGGTGGTTCGGTGGTTGTAAGGTGAAGGGAGAGAGAGAAAGAGAGGTGATGGAGAAGAAGAATTGAAAATCGAAATCCAGAAACAAAAGAACGAGACCCAAGAAGAAAAAGAAAAGAACAAAACACAGAATATCTGAAATGGAGTAGAAGCAACAGAAAACAAAAGGAACCAGAAGTGAAACTGTGAAACAAAAGAAAACTAACAAGAACAGAACCTACTCAACCCAAAAAATCGTTTCTTAACAAAATAAACACCAGATTTTTGTGTTAAACAACAAAAAGGGTAAATAAATAGGTAAAAGTTCAAGGAATTTACCTTGATTAATGGATTCTGAGAGGTTTGAAGTAAGTTGATGTTCTTGAATGTTCTTGGTTTTGTCTCTCTTTGATCTTAGTGTGTGTAAAAACTGTGTGTTAGTATGTGTATTTGATCTTAGTAGGTAAAAAAAGTGTGTGTTAGTGTGTATTTGATCTTAGTAGGTGAAAAAGTGTTTGTTGGTGTGTGTGCAGAATTTTAGTGTGTGAAAAAATGTAAAGTGTGTGTGTTTGATTTTTAAAGCACAAAAACTAAAGTGTTTTTAGGATTTCTATTTTTTCTCTCCTTTTTTTTCTGCTGATTAAAGAGGGTATTTATAACCCACTTGTCTTGTTGGCCAAGAATGCTGTAAAATAACGGAAATGCCACCGGTATTAAAAAATACTAATTTTATTAAAAAAATATTTTTAACCCTAAAATTAAAAATTAATACAAGAAATATGACAGCGATCTCTAAATTCTCAAAAGGAATTTACAGTAGATTTCAAAAATAAAACTAGAGCTCAAAACTGATAAAAACGCGCTCGGGATGTAAAATGACGATTTTGCCCCTGTATAAAGAAAATAAACAAAAAATAGATATTAGCCTAAAAAAATTATCAAAAATTAAAAGTAAGCTTAAAACATTAGAAAATGCCTTTTTGACTCAAAATTTGACAAAAAATGAATTTAAGTTGTAAAATGATAATTTTGCCCTTGAAAAAATAAAAATTTACAGAAAAATAACTATTGACCTCAAAAAATTATCAAAAATTACAAATAAACTTAAAACACTAGAAAATGCATTTTTGACTCAAAATTTGTGAAAAATAAATTTAATTTGTAAAATGACGATTTTGCCCATGGGCAATGAAAATTCACAGAAAAATAGTTATTGTCCTCAAAAAAATTATCAAAAATTACAAATAAGTTTAAAACACTAGAAAGTACATTTTTTACTCAAAATTTGTGAAAAATGAATTTAATTTGTAAAAATAACGATTTTGTCCCTTAGGCAATGAAAATTCACAGAAAAAATAGATATTATCTCTGAAAAATCAAGGAAATTAAAAACATATTTAAAGAATTAGGAAAATGAATTTGGAACTAAAGATGAGCTAATATGGTATTCGTGGGGCGAAATTATCATTTTGCCCTCATGATGGTAAAAATTATAAAAAATACCAATTAAATCCAGAAAAATCATAAGAAATTAATAAATTCATATAAAAGTAAAAATATGAATTTAAAATCCCCAAAAATTGATAGAAAAATATTTACAGATAAAATTACTATTTTGCCCCCCGAGATTATTAAAAATTTGAAATTTGTTCTAAAAAGTGCAAACATGCCCCCTAGTGTTTGAAAATAAATAGTGTATCAAAATTTGATGTCTACACTTCTCTCGAGTGGCTAGGCTTCGATCCACTATGCCAACATTAGAACTTCCTACTAAGTAATGTAGATGAGTTGGAGGTGGCTGTCCATATACTACCTGGAATGGGGTTGCTTGTATTGCTGAGTGAAAGTTGGTGTTGTACCAAAACTTAGCTAGGGGCAACCAAGAAGACCATTCCTTTGGGTAGTGCCCCGTCATACATCTTAATTAGTTTTCCAAGCATTTGTTCACCACTTCAGTCTGCCCATCCGTCTGTGAGTGGTAAGCACTGAAAATTTTCAGTTGGACTTTTCTGCAGTTTGAACAACTCTCTCCAGAACTGGCTGAGAAAAATAGGAGCCCTATCACTGACAATTGTTTCAGGCATTGCATGTAGCCTATACACTTTATCCATAAATGCTTTAGCCACTGTTAATGCAGTGTAGGGATGGGCTAACCCCACAAAATGAGCATATTTGCTCACTCTATCTACTATGACCAAGATCATCTCTCTTCCATGTGACTTTGGTAACCCCTCTACAAAGTCTATCGAAATATTTGTCCATATTTTTTGCAAGTATGGGCAGAGGTTGCATGAAGCCAGGATAAGCACTCAAGTCTAGTTTGTTCCTCTAGCAGTTGTCACAACTAGCCACAAAATCAGCAACTTCCTGATGCAAGTACTTACTAGTAAAAACTAGCTTTGATTTTTTTGTATGTGACCTGTACCCCCGAATGTCCCCTTACAGGACTAGTGTGCCAAACTTCAATATCTATCTTCTGAGGTCTGCATTTCCACTGACCACAATCTTCCCTTTTCTTCTGAGGATCTGGTTATTCCAAGTGTAGTTTTTGAACTTATCTTCTGTTCACTGTTAATAGCCTTGATAACTTTTCTACAAGCCTTCATCCTCTTGCCAAGACTATGCGTATTTTGTCCATCAATTCAGTGGTCACAGTAAGAAAGGTTAAATGCCATGGGTTGTTCAGTGGGACATCTGGACCGTGCATCTGCTACAATGTTCTCACTTCCTTTCTTATATTGTACTTCATAATCGTATCCCATTAGTTTAGCCAGCCATTTTTGTTGTGCTAGTATTGCAATCTTCTGTTCCATTACGTATTTTAGGCTATGATGGTTAGTTTTCACTACAAAGTGATGGCCTAACAAGGTATGCTTCCCATTTCTGTATGGCATTGATCACTGCCATCATCTCCTTCTCATACACTAATAAACCCTAATGCTTCTTTGACAATGCCTTACTGAGGTAGGATATAGACTTCCCATTTTGCAGCAACACAGTCCCAATTTCTTGGTCAGAGGCAATTGTTTCAACTGTGAACACCTTCAAAAAATCTGATAAGGCTAAGGATAGGTGGTTAGGACATAGATATTTTTAGTTTGTTGAAAGTAGTAGTGGTGTCATCTGACCATTTGAAGGCATTTTTTCTAAGCAAATCAGTTAGAGGTTTAGCCAACTTCTTATACTCCTTGATGAATCTCCTGTAATAACCAGTGAGCCCTAAGAATCCTCTCAGCTCTTTTATGGTTCTTGGTATTGGCCATTGGTTTATTGCACTGATCTTCTGAGGGTCAGCTGAAACTCCTGCCTTTGAAATGAGATGGCCCAAGTAATCAATATTCTCTTGGGCAAATGAGCATTTAATTCTCTTAATCTTCAATCTATGTTTATCCAAAACCTCAAAAACTCTATCTAGTTGCTGCAGGTGTTCCTCCCAACTTTTGCTGTAAATCAAGATATCATCAAAAAAGACTAGCAAAAACTTCCTCAAGAATGGTCTGAAAATGTCGTTCATAAGGCTTTCGAATATTGAAGGTGCATTGGTCAGCCCAAAAGGCATGACCAGAAATTCAAAGTGGTCATCATGTGTATGAAATGCAATTTTCTCTACATCTGTAGGGTGCATTCGTATTTGATGGTAACCAGCCGTCAAATCTAGTTTGGTGAAAAATAGAGCCCCTACCAGTTCATCTAACAGTTCCTCTACCAAGGGTATAGGGAACTTATCCTTGATTGTTCCTTTATTAAGTTCCTTATAATCTATACACATGAGCCACGTCCCATCTTTTTTCTTTACCAAAACTACAGGTGAGGAGTATGGACTGGTGCTGTGCCTGATGACAACATGGTCTAACATTTCCGCCACAATTTTTTCAATCTCATTTTTCTGAAAAACAGAATATCTATAAGGTATGACATTTACTGATTGTGTTCTTTCCTTCAAGTGTATTTTGTGATCGTGTGTCCTTTGGGGGGGAGTTCAGAGGGTTCTTTAAAAAGGTGCTCATATTTTTGTAATAATGCTTCTAACTCTGAGTGTTGAAGACTTACAACAGTTAACTTTTCTTGGACACAGCAGTCCTTCGAAATTTTGTAGGAATTACCGAGACCAAGCATAATTGAGAGGTAGCTGCAGGGTTCTCTAACAATTTCTGTATTTGTTTCTTGTTGATCACTGGAAAGGTATCCTTCTTGGACCCTCTGATCACCACTTTTTTGCCCTTCTGCGCAAATTTCATCCTTAACTCTGCGAAATTCCACTTAACATCCCCTAATGTTGATAGTCACTGCATCCCCAAAACTAATTCACAACCCCTGACAGGTAAGACCAGTACATTATCTTTAAACTGTTGTTCCTATATACTCCATTGAAATTGACGTCATAGAGTGGTTGTTGTCAACACATTGCCATCTGCAACAGCCACTCTCACTGGGGCCACTTGTGTTGTCCTTATACCAAGTTTGTTGATGGTATCAAGATAAATGAAATTGTACGAACTACCGCAGTCAATCAAAATGCTGATTGGTTTTCTCCTTACTTGACCATGGATCCTCATGGTTTTGAAGTTTGGAACCATGATACTGGACATGGCACTCGCTGAAATCTGAGCCAAATCTCCTTGCACAGGCTCCTTTTCTTCTTCTACTTCCTCATGATCTTCCACTTCTTCTTCTAGTTCTTCGCCCACAAACTCAACCTTATACAACTGTCTTCTTCCACACCTATGACTAGGGTTATATTTCTCATTGCACCAGAAACATAGACCCTTAACCCTCTTCTCATCCATTTCTAATGTACTGATAGTTTTGTTCATCTTCCTGAAGCCCTCAGAGTTCCCATACCCTCTGGTTGTGGGTGTAGGCAGCAGGGGTGCCTTACCACTGTTCCCTTCATTGATCTTCGAAGAATTTTGGGGGTTGTTTGATTGTGACCAGTTCATTCTTGGTACCCACCTGTTCTGCTGCTTCATTGTACTTAGAATCTTGGCTTCTTCCATTTTGGCCAGTCCAAACGCATGCTGCAGGGATTGGGGCATGAACATCCGAACTCCTAAATGAATATCCTCCCCCAATTCTCTTAAGAAACAACTTACAGTGTAGGTTTTTGACAGCTCTACTCTGTTTAGTAGTTCTTTAAAAGTTTCTTGGTACTCCATAACAGATCTAGTCTGTTTCAGACTTTTGAGGTCCCCCATTGGATCATCATACAGGCATTCTCCAAATTTGGACCCCAATGCCTGTATATATTCCTCCCAAGAGGGAATATCCCTTGTCAATCTGTTCTTCATGTAAATCTGGTGCCACTGCAATGCCTTCCCTTCCAAGTGCATCGCAGCTATTCGCACTTTTGTCTCAGCTGGAGTTTCATCTATCTCAAAAAATTGGTCACATTTGTACAGCCACCCTCTGAAATCTTCACCCCCAAATCTTGGAAAATCCAGATGAGGAAATCTGGTGGGTGCTTGATAACCTCCTCCACCGTAGGAGGCTTGGCCCTGACCAGAATGTGCAGGAGAACCTTGTTGTGCCGTTGGCTGTGGCAATTGTCTCTCCAACACCAATGTTCTCAGAGCTGTCATTTCCTTCTCGAATCTTTCTTGTTGCTCCTTCATAAGGTTCTTGACAGTTTCTTCGAACTTCTTGTGGTCTTGAGATCTTGTGCACTCCGCCATTACAGTAATCTTCAAGCAGCTTCACAGAACTGGCTCTAATACCACTGATATAGAAGACTAAAAAATCCCCTTCCAAAACCCAAGAAAACTAATAAGGAATGGAACAGTAATCGTGGAATAATGAAAAATTCAATCAAGAATTGTATTAACAATTGAAGAGATGGAAAGAGAAGATTACAATCAGAAATTTACACAACGAAACCCCTTTTTTCCCTTTTCCCTCCTTTTATGCAGTTAATTCAAAATCAGTTAGACTAATAACTGTCTCTTCAACAACTAACTACCCTAACTGTTTCTCTACCCAATGATCTACTGCCATCTAGTCTTTTACAGTTGGCCTCCAACTGAGCTGATCACTAACCCAAATGACTGCATTTTTTATTACTCCTTTCCTAAGTTTGACGACGTCGTTTTCTTCAATTTCCAATTCCCCTGTATCAGTATGTGAGGAAGATACAAGCTGGAGAAAAAGAGAGAAACAAAGGGAGAAAGAGGCATAAAGAGAAACGAGAGAGAATTGGAAATTTGAGGTAGGATTTTGATTTTTTTATGATATTTATATTTT
Source organism: Mitragyna speciosa (assembly GCA_024721245.1). Taxonomy (NCBI): domain Eukaryota; kingdom Viridiplantae; phylum Streptophyta; class Magnoliopsida; order Gentianales; family Rubiaceae; genus Mitragyna; species Mitragyna speciosa. The sequence goes on along the minus strand of CM045567.1, from coordinate 3,088,871 downwards.
AATATTTTTTCTTAGTTTAAGTTAATTGGTTAGGTTAATTAATTAATTCAGATTTACTCTAGTTTAGTTCTCTCTATATATTCTATTTTTTAGGATTACAATGTGGAAATTCGCATCCTAACCCCTTAATTATTTTAGATAATATTACTTTACCCCAATAACTTTTAATCTTTTACATTTTAGCCCTTTATAGTCCTATATTGGCCCCTCAGAATTGTGAGTACCTTTAATTAGGTCATGTAGCCTTGCAATTAGGCCCCTTTAAGTTGTTGGAATTTACATTTTGCTCCTTGTACTTGCTGGAATTTTTATTTTTGCCCCCCTTGATTTGCTAAGAAATTTGCATCTACCCCAATTTGTTGAAATTTACTTTTGCATTTTCATATTTTATACTTTATTGCTTTAAATAGTGGTAATTTTTTATTCTTTTGTTCATTTCCTTACTAGTAGTACCGGGTTTTCAAACGAGGTATTTGCACCACTTTTAATTTTTCTTTTCATGTGCTCATATGTGTTTTTATGTGTTTTTATATGCTTATTTTATTTCATTTATTTTTTGAGCATTTATTTATTTTATGTTATGTTATGTTTATTTGTCTGAATTCGTAATTTTTTTAATTATTCAAAAAAATATAATAGATTGCTAGATTTTACCATTTTTGCAAGATTTTGTATTTAGATAGCCAATATAATAAGTTAAATTACTTTTGTTTGTATTTTTTACAAATATTTGTATTTAGATAGGCAAGTGTAATAAATAGGTTATTTTATCATCCCCTTCAAAATGTAGTTAGATCCATCCAGTATGTGCTTTTTGCATGCTTATGTGCTTATTTGTTGATTTGATTTTATCACTTTTCTTTAGGATTTTACATCTAGACATTATGTTTACGTGCAAGACGCCCCTATGTGATTTAAATGCTTATATGTTTATTTGTTTCTATTATGCTTTTATTCATGTTTAATTTGTGACACAACCACACTAGTCCAGTGCTAGTTGTGGCTTTATCATTTCTCTACTAGTCCAACGCTAGTGGAAATTCACAAAAAAATGGGCTAGTCCCACGCTAGACCTTTAGGTCATTTTAGTACTAATTTCACTTCTTGTGTGCATTTCATCTCATTTCACACACTTTTTTCTCTTTTTTAGGTTTCTTCGTTTTTGCATGATTTTTATATATTATTATTTATTATTATTATCTATGTTTTTAACATATGTCCTATGCATGGCATTTGGATTGCATTTCAAATAGTGTTTTAGGTCATTTGTATGCTCTGACTAGAGATAGTCTCTCTACTCATGTAGAAAATGGGAAAGTGTGGCCTTCCCTAAGCCTTGGCGTGCCGTTCTCTTTCTATAAGTAAGAACAGTCATTCATGAGTTTCTTAATCTCCCTTACCCGTTATATTGCATCCCCACTTTCTTCGATTACTTACTATTTATACTACTATTTTTCTTTCTTTTTGCATTCTATTTTGGCATTTATACTCGTAACTCCCTCGAGGCCTCACTTCGAGTTTTGCAATTAATGCGATAATCTCGATCAAGCCTTCGATGGGACATTTCAACCCTCTTGACTCCCTATTAGACTTAGGATTTTTATTCATTTAGACACATCTAAATGTAATAGAATTTAGAGTTATTTTAGAAAATTTTGATTATACCTCGCAACTAACCTCAGGCTAGGGAAAAAAGGTTCCTTAGGCGCAAGCCTTTGTCTTCCCTTTCATCAAATGTGTCTTTTGAACTTTTTCTCTTATTCTCAAAGACCCATGGTCGTAAAAGTGTTTTCAAATATTTTTTCTAATTTTTTTTTAGTTATTATTAAAGATTTTTTTAGATGACTTGGTATACTCTAACTCAATACCAAGTGATGACTCCATTTTTAGTAAAACCCTTTTTAAACTATTTGACCAAAACTGTAGCATTTTTAGTCCCGGTCTTGTTTTGTTTTTCAAAGTACCATTTTTCCAAAAATACACTTTTTCACCAAAAAAAATCCAGTTTTCTCACACACACAGTTTTCCAAAACCCAAAACTATTTTTCAAAAGGGTTCCATCCTTTTCAAGGCGCGACATATAGGTTGATGAATTAAAATGATTTATATTTGTGGTGCCCTTTTGTTTCAAAGTAATTTCCCCGAAGGGTGAAATTCTTATGTCACATCTCAAAATTTTCTCAATAATCTAAAATAATTAACAATTGGTTTTTTCTTTTATTTTTAAAAATTTGTATTTGGCTGTACTTCTAACCTTTTCTTTTTTTTTTTTTTTTTTTGTTCTTTCAATTGCATTAATGAGATTCATTCAAATCCAGGAGGAGGAGAAGCATGTTGTAGGAATGAATTGACAATCCATAAGACAAAAATGGAGAGAGGAACCCATGGACTTAGCCAAACCACCCAGAGGCTACTTGAGTTAATTACGCCAATGCCCTCTTTTTTGTGTTTGCCGGTGCATTATCGCCAAATCCAGCAATATAATATGCCAATAGGCTTTTTTTTTGGGGCATTACATCTAAATTGATTTGGTAATGAAGGTTGTAAGATAGTGTAACAAGAGAAGGTATTAGATGATTTTAACCTTTGAAGACATTTAAATGGCTACTAAAATAGTTTTAGGATCCAAGTTCAGTACTTTTTAAAGAGGAAAATTATCATTTTCATCCCCAAAGTTTAATCTCCTGGCCAAACTGGTTCATAAGATTTCATCCAAAACCACTAAAATCCCTAAAATATTATTGGTTCCTAATGTTCCTGTGGAAATAATTTTTTTCCTAAATAATTCAATTTTGACCAAATTAGTTCTTAATGTTACATAAAATTTAAGAAATTTTGTGAAATAGTATACAAATTCATAAATACTATAAAAAATTGTAAAAAGTCGTGAAAATGTAAAACAAGACTCTATGTACGTGTTTTACTTAATTTTTTGTGTATACAATTTTAGAATATTAGATACAAATTCAACTTGCCAATAAAGCAACACATGCAGAGTTTGTGATTTATTGCATAAGTGAATTGAAAAAAATATATCAATTATCTTCATTTGATCAAATTGAATACATTACATTTGTATTACATTTTTATAACCTTTCACAAACTTTTTGATTTTTTTAAATTTTTATGATTTTATAATTTTATAATTTTATGAATTTTCATTACACATTTCTATAAATTCTTTTAAATTTTACATAAAAATTTTAACGATTAGTTGTTGACACTAAAATTTCGATAGACCTATGAGCCCAAGCTAAAGTTTGAACCATGGAGCCTAGACGAAATTTTGAATGACTCCAACATGAGATTACAAAGAATAAAGTCCAAAAGCCCAAATATTTCAGAACACAAGTACAAATTGGATTTAATAGTCTCAAATCCTAACCATACGATAAAGAATGTTCAAAAGACGAAGAAGTTATGGATGATAAAATTTTAAAAACTCGAATAAATTTTTAGAAGCAAATTAATTTTGTAATATCAATAACAAAGGTTGAAAAACTTATAACTCAGAGCGTAAAAATCCCAAGACCTAATACCAAGTCGAATACATAATGTTTTAAGGATAAGACATGAGATTTCAAATACAAGGATGAACTTTTCGAAAATTTTAAAACAAGGCGAGACCCAAGGGATCAAAACCTAAGATTTCAAAAATCCAAGAAGACAATTCCAAGAGATAAGGCAAGTGAAAGAAAGCATATGTGACAAATTCAATACTTTAATAAAGTTATAGTAACATAGGATAGTCATAAAAAAACATGATCACTCCATCATCGTTATCCCAACATCTCAAATTGACTTAACATCGATAATCAAGTCCCAAAATTAAAAAAAAA
>CM045567.1:578590-617170 GCA_024721245.1 Mitragyna speciosa | reverse complement strand
AATCGATGAAGAGGTTAAGACAAATTGTGGGGAAAATGCAATAGAGCTTTAGTAACTATTCTCTTTTTTGTTGTTTTAATACAACTTGACTACCTTCAGTGTGGGCTCCAAGTTTTCTATTACATTTTGCATATTACACTTGATATTACGTCACTTTAATAAATTGACATCGTGTCTTTTGTGATATGATGCTATAAAGAGCTTTGATTGTAATTGATTATGTGTCCACCCTATCAAGGAGTGTAACTATGGAATACAACATATAAAGTGCAACAGATTCTGAAGAACTTCTGCCTTTTGGGCTTCAAGTCTTTTGTTACATTTTGCATATTGCACTTTTATATTATACAGTCCAATAAATTGACATGTGTCTTTTGTGGTAGGAATACTTTAGATAGATTGGATTCTTAATCGATTATGTGTCACCCTATCAAAGACTATAACATGGAGTGTAACGGATAAAGCGTGACAAAAGAACTTGTTCCCTTTGGGCTCCAAGTCTTTTGTTATATTTTGTATATTACACTTTATGTTACATACTTGAGTAAATTGAAACGTGTCTTATGTGGTAGGATGCTATAAAGAGTTTGGATTCTAATTGATTAGCTAAACTTGACACTTCTAAAAGACCAACATGTTCATGTAGCAACAATCCAAACTACTATCAATGCTGGAATAATTTGTCTTGCTCTTTCTTCTAATTATATTCGTATAGCTCATAAACTTCAGGGTGTTTTAACTCTTATATTGATCATTTTGGACAATCAACTAGATTGGTTATATTTGCATAATTCATACCAGGAGTACAAGGAATAAGTAAGAGAACTTGCAAGAGATCTCTCGCCAAAGTGACATCTTAATCTTCTGTTTCAATATCTAAATTGTATTTTGTTTTTCTCATATTTCTTTTGAAATTACACATTTTAAAGTGATCACGCGCAGAACTATGATGCTGCCGTGGGAGATATTACCATTAGAGCCAACAGGTCTACCTATGTTGACTTTACCCAACCATACGCGGAATCTGGCATTGCAATGGTTGTGCCTGTCCAAGACAGAAGGACAAAGAATGCATGGGTTTTCTTGAAGCCACTGACTTGGGACCTTTGGGTGATAAGCATTTGCTTTTTTTTTTTTATTGTATTTGTGATTTGGATTCTTGAACATCGGATTAATGAGGCATTTGCTGGATCAAGTACACATCAAGTTGGCACTGGCTTCTGGTTCTCTTTCTCAGTCTTAGTCTTTGCTCATAGTAATATCTCTTTCTTTTCTTTTATATATAAACAACAATAGCATTCTACGTATAAAATAATTAGTTAGGGCACCATCATGTATATAAAAGCGAACTGCCATGAATGAATACTAATTATTTTCCCAAATATAATGCACTTAACTACTAGTCATGCTATCTATAAGAAGAGTTAGGCTCACAAAGTTTTGAATTTAGATTGCAAGTTGTCATCGGAGGCGTAGAACGAAGGGTAAATTGCATTATTCACCTTTGGAGTTTGTTGAAACTTGAAAATTGCATATGCCTGTCTTCTCACTGCATAATCTACAGGGGAGAAAATAGTGAGCAACATAACTAGGTTCGTGGTGATCGCATGGTGCTTCGTGGTTCTGATCTTATCTCAAAGTTATACAGCCATCTTAACATCAATGTTGACAGTTCAACAGCTTGAGCCTAGTGTCACTCATATGCAAGAGCTTATAAGGAAAGGAGACAATGTTGGCTACCCAAAGGGCTCTTTTATGTTAGAATTCTTGAAGCAGCTGAAGTTTGATGAGTCAAGGCTTCAGGAGTATGATACCTTGGACGAATTGGAAGTACTTTTTTGCCAAGGACAAGGCACATGGTGGCATTGCAGCTGTTATTAATGAAATTCCATACTTGAAGCTTTTCCTGTCAAGACATTGCTCAAAGTACACCATGGTTTCACCGATAATTAAGAGTGATGGATTTGGCTTTGTATGTTATCTCTCTCTCTCTCTCTCTCTGAATAATGTGCAAAAGCGCCTAGTAATTTGTATCCTTTAACCTGGATGATTCCGCTAACATTTAATTAGATCTTCTTTTTCAACAAAGCTGTTACTTTATTTACAATGGTTTTGCACCATAAATTTTTCCTCTATATATCAAGTCAATGATGTTCTTTTGCTCGATTTCACTCTAATTTGCCACTGTAAAATTTGCAGGCCTTCCCAATTGGTTCCCCTATTGTACCTGATATATCAAGAGCAGTCCTAAACCTTACTGAAGGGGACAATATAGCTGGTATTGAGAATGAGTGGTTTGGGCAGCAGACTACTTGTCCAGAACAAAGTAATACGGCATCATCTCACAGTTTGGGACTCAACGGTTTTTGGGGCCTATTTCTCATTGTTGGAATTGCTTCCTTCATTGCCCTCATCATCTATGGATCTGTGTCAACGTATGAGCATAGACACCTACTAAAGGCATTAGATGCAAAAGATTTGTGGGCAAAGGCTATTTCTTTTATTAATTGCTTCAGGAAGAGAGAAGAGGAGCACCATTCTAGTCATTTACAGATGCCAAATCACTTTGTGCAAAATTCCGGACATTTGCAGATGACAGACCACTCAATTTTGTCCGTCAGTGCACTGAGTTCTAATCGTTGCTTATCTAGTCGATCATCATCAAGCCTGTCAATCATTGCGGATGTAAACGTTGCGGAAGTAGGAAATTCGTTTATATAATTACGCATGCAATGGGAGTCCAGAATAAGGTAGCCAGATTATCCTAATTTAACCAAAGCGAATAAAAATAGCATCCCATTCCTTCTTGCGTTTTTATCCTTGTACTTCAAAGCAGAATTGTGTTTGATGCAAGTAAAATAGAATGTAAATTCTGTCCAAATTAATCAACGACAAATGAATATCGAGTGAGAATGGTGTGGTGTGGCAACATGGGCTTTGCTAATGGTCTGGTTTTAGAGTATAGACAAATTTGATAGGATGCTTTCCCCCTTATGTAATGTCTGTTGTTTCGGTAATAGTAAGGCGGTGGGAATGAGGCGACTCCCATCCCACATCGCCTTTTGGAAAGATTTTCCTTTCCTTTGGCAATTATGAAATTGCGCCTATATTTGAATTTCATAAAGTGCACCTAAGAGAGCTTAATGCCTCAGTTAGATCTTAAATTGTGAGGTTTGGTCTTTTGTATTTTGTACTCTTTGTGGTATTAAACAAGAGAGCAATTTGAGTTTTTTAGGGCCTTTAGTTTGTAAAGGCTCTCTTGTATTATTGTAAGATATTTGAGTACTTTCGTATTTGGGTGTTTTGTTTAGGGCCTTTTAGTTTGTTAAGGCTCTCTTGTATTATTGTGAAATATTTGAGTACTTTTGTATTTGGGTGTTTTGTTTAGAGCCTTTTGGGTTTTGGAGAGTTATCCACTTTTGTATTCTTCTTGTTTGGTTAGTGAGATTTTGCTCTTCTTCACCCGTGTGCGTAGGTCCTCTTGATCGAATCACGTAAATTTATCTTGATCGAATCATTTTGCTCTTCTTATATATTTTATATTTTCTTCATAGGCTATTGTTATTTTCGTTATAGTCATCAAGAGCTAGTCAATTTATTTTATTAAATTCCTGGGCTTCCAATCCTAGCAAATTGGTATCATAGCCTTGACTTCCAAGTCAAGTATTGATAGCCAATATGACGATAATGAAGGTCTATGTTGAAAAGTTTGACTAAAATGTCAACTTCAGTATGTGGCAGCTTAAAATGGAGGCCATTCTAATATAGGATGAAGTTGATAAAGCGCTACTCGAGAAGGAGAAAAAGCCAGAGAAATGTCAAACGTGGAGTTTGTTGACCTTGATAAAAGGGCAAGATCAGGTATTATTCTAAATCTCTCTAATGATGTTTTACGTGAAGTTGCTTTTGAGGCCACAGCCAAAGATATATGGGAAAAGTTGAAAGCTTTGTATATGATGAAGTCAGTGGAGAATAGGCTCTATTTGAAGCAAACTTTGTATATGCTTCGCATGTCTGAAGATATGTCTATAATTTCGCATCTTGACAAATTTGATTCCTTTTTTTTGGATATGGAAAATATAGACATTAAAATTGATGATGAAGATCAAGCCTATTATTGTTGTGTTCCCTTCCCCAACCATTCAAGCATTTTAGAGACATAATGCTTTATGGGAAAGATACTATCTCTTATAAAGAAATTAAGTCTATTTTGAAATCAAAAGATCAGATAGATAGATAAATTACTGGGAATACTAGAGAAAATCAAGCAGAAGGCTTGTTAGTTAGGGGTAGATCTGAAAAGGGAGATATAGATGATAACAAATCATCTAACTCTAGGCACAAGAATTTGGTATGCAATTATTGTCACAAGAAGTGTCATATCAAGTTCAAATGCTTTAAATTGAAAAATAAAGAAAAGCATAAAAAGAAAGTTGAGCATAAGACCCATGAAGCTGATGTTGCAGCTGATGAGACTGATGGAATTTTCTTTTTGGCAACTGATGATAATTCCAAATCTGGTAGTGAGTGGATTTTAGGATTCAGGGTTGTTCATATCATATGTGTCCCAATAAGGTATTGGTTTTCAACATATGATTCAGTTGAATGTGGAGTTGTTCGAATAGGGCAATGATGCTAGTTTGTAAAGTTGCTAGGAAAAGGCACAGTCCGAATTAAAATGCACGATGGCATTGTGAGAACACTCAGTAATGTCAAGCATGTTCCTGATGTGAAGAACAATCTCATCTCCTTGGGTATTCTTGAAACTCTTGGGTATAAATATGTAGCTGAAAGGTGGAGTTCCTGAATGTCATGAAAGGTGCTCTATTGTTATGAAAGCACACTAGGTCTGGGAACTTTGTATCTTTTGCAGGGATCTACTGTCACAGGGGCTACTACAGTTACTAAGTCCAAATGCAACTTGGACTTTGTTGGTGTTCAGTCAAGGAATGATTTGGCCCATTGGGGCATTTGTGGAGAAGATGGAGCATATCCAATATGTTCATGCGCATGTGGGATGAAAAGTCAAGGTGGAGATTTGTTAAGTAAGGCATTGGGAATGGGGTGACTCCCATCCCACATTGCTTTTTGGAAAGATTTTCCTTTCCTTTGGCAATTATAAATTGGGCCTTTGCTTGAGTTTTATAAACAACGCTCAAAAGAGTTAAATGCCTCATTTAGATCTTAAATTGTGAGGTTTTGTCCTTTGTATTTTTTACTCTTTTTGTTATTAACCAAGAGAGCAATTTGGTCTTTTAGGGCCTTTAGTTTGTTAAGGCTCTCTTGTATTGTAATACCAAGGGCTCTACATGGGCATTTTAGTAATTAAGACCTTTTGAGGCAACTATGTGAATTGTAATTGACAAGGGGCTTATGTGCAATTTTTCAAAATAGGATTTTCCCAAATAAGGCTTAGGGCATTTTCTTTCTTCTTCACTCTTCTTCCCCAATTTTTCCTTCTTCTTCTCCTCTCTAAAGCCTTCCCTCTTTCTTTGATTAAGGCATTGAAGAGCCTCATCCTCATATCTCAAGGGAGCTAGTAGAGAGAATTTTGAAGCTTGCCCTCCAACTCATAACCAAGGTAATTTTTCCCCAAAACCATCTTTCTTCGTTTGGCTTTAGTATGTATGGTTTGGTAGTGTAATTAGTTGATTGATAAGTTTGGGTTGCTTATGCTTTATTGGCCTTGATCTTAGTATGCTTTGGTGTGTGTAGGTGAGATAATGGACAAGTCTTGATGATTGTGAGTGTTGTCTTGCTATGGTAGAATTGAGTCATGAACCTTGAGGATTTATGTGTGATTTTTTAGTGTGATTTATGATATATGTTATAGATTGTGTAAATGTAGTATTTTTTTGTTATATTATACCATTTTGGAGTTGTTTTGGTGTTTGGTTTGAGTTAGAAGAAGATGAATAATATTGGGTATGAGTTTTGGGTTGTCGTAGGTTGTTTCTGGGCATTTTCTTATGCCAGCCACGAGCCCATCCGCATCGTGGATGGAACCGCGGCTGGATGGCCCAATGTTTCTGATCGGATTCACGGCGTTCATCCGTGCCACAGATTAGTATGCGAATGCGAGCCGTGGCCGCTGCTCGTTCCTACTTACCTGAGGCTCAACTTTCCGAAGGGATTCACGGGTGCTTCTTGTGATTCGCAGGCATAGATCACGCTTGGTCCATCCACGGATCACACTTTTGTTGGGTTTTGTTTTGTTTTGTGTGTATAAAATCTAGGATTAGGCTTTATATAAGTTTTATTGTAGAGTAAGATTATAATTAAGCATTATTTATGTGTTATAGGCGAGAACGGTGATTTTCACTACTCGATTACTTGAACTAGTTTCGTATCGAAGTAAGTAGTACTTGAGTCCTCTTTGCCTTTAAAAATGTACTTTGATAATTGTAAAGCTTTGAAATGTTAATTCTATACAATTGGACTTGAGTTTGGCTATATTCTGATTTTACTATAACGTGAGTATACGTGGTCTGAATGATTATTTGAATGAGTATGTGATTGAGCTCGTGTATGTGAAATGGATTATAACAGGACTAGTTCCTTAACTTTGGTATTTGTAGTAAAATCTTTGAACCTTACTAACCGGGTGATAGTTAGTTTTGAACTAGACCAACTGAGTGGTAGTTGGTTTTGAACCACATTAACCGGGTCATAGTTAACAACTGAATATTCAAGGTCATTTGTCCACTAACTACTTGAGCTCTCCTTGAATTGATCTATGTTATGCTTTGGAATTGTATCGTTTATAAATTGACCACGTATTTATGAATGATGATGAACCTTGATTTTGAATTGAAATTGTATATGTATGTGTAACAAGCTTAAGCCCAAAGAGAACTCTACTACTTAATGGGTAATTTGTCACTCACCACATTTTGTACTTTGCAAGGGATGATTTTGTAGAGGAAGAATGGCACGACTTTTGGGCCTCATAGTCGTAGTTAAGGATAGATGTGAATGAGGTTATTTTTGTTCATTGATGTATAGCCATGTTTTTAGTATAGGCTAGATTATACTTGTGAACCCCAAATTATTTTGTGATAGGGACAATGAAATTGTAAATGGATAGTATATGTCTTGGTTATTAATGAAATGATCTTCTTTGGGAATCATTGAGTAGTCTTTAAGTTTTGTACGGTGTTAGATTATATTTTGTATCGTTTAGCCTTGTGTCCTAACTTAACCTAGAGCATGGCGGGTGCCATGCATTGAGGCACGGGACGTGACATTTTTAATGGTATTAAAGCTTAAGTTTGATCTTGTGTGCTACCTTAGGTGTGAGAACGGATTGAATATCTAGAGATGACTTAGAAAATGTGTACTTTTGAGCTTAGACCCTAGTTGAGTTAGTGATAGATAGTCACATGAGGTTGATATGCTTCTAACTTGTGTTTTGTGCAGAATGTCACCTGGTAGGAAACGAAGATTGGAAGCTCTCGAGGAGGGCACCGGTAAAAGAGTAGTGGACAACACCGAGCATTCGGTGGAAGATCTAGGCTTGGATAGAGAAGAGGGCAAAGAAGAAGATTTGAACGTACTGATCAAGATTTTCATAGTGGATGCCCGCCGAACTTCCTGAAAACCTCGGGAGGAGGAAACTTCACATGTGACCCTTCCTTCATGACCAAGAAATGTGGACCTCCCTCCACCATCCTAATTGGACCCCACGACCCTAGCGGTTGCCTACCAGTTCCTTCACGGGTTTCAACAATATCAACAATAACAAGAAAAAATTCGAGGAGCTCCAGAAGAAGATCGAGGTAGCATTCGCTATCACTTCAAGGAGTTGAGCAAAGTGAATGTTCCCATTTTCGATGAGGGCCCTAATCCGGACGTTGCAAAGAGATGGCTCTCCCAAGTTGAGAAAAAGTTTCAAACAATGCAAGTACCAGACTACATTCGGCCTCAAGTGGTCCCTACCTTCCTAGTTGGTGATGCCGAGAAGTGGTGGGACGATGTGTCTCTGAATTTGGCCTCAATGGGTCGAGAATTGACTTGGGAAGACTTCAAGCGGGTCTTTCTCCAACATTACTTTCCACTGGCGATTCACATCCAGAAAATCCAACAATTCAACAACTTGAAACAATGATCGTCGTCGTGGCCGAGTACTACTCCACTTTCCTTTTCTTAAAGTTTTGTCCCTTTCGTGATGGTGGACGAGACCGTCAAAATGGTGTCATTCAAAGGCGAATTAAGTGGGCAGATTCAATCCAAGATCTCCGAAAACTTTTACACGTCGTGCGACCAAATGTATGAGACAAGTCTTGATGCAGAACAAGATATTAGGAGAGAGGACACGGAGAAGAGATAGAGATCTAGGCTGTTCGTAATTCAAGGGCCACGTCCTGGTGGGGACAATCCTTACAAATGGCAAGACTATCTCGCTCGAGGATTCTACCTAAGCCCGTGGGTTCCCAATCAAGTGGCTCAACCACAATGCCACCGATGAAGTGTAGTTTTTCCAGCACGGCGAAGCAGTGCGAGGTTTGTTCTAAGGTGCACTAAGGGAAGTGTAGATGAAAATCAGGGGCCTGCTTTGGATGTGGCAGTATGGGCATCGAGTGAGCAATTGCCCAAACCCGAAGCAAGCAACTGCAAGTCAGGCCAACTCCAACTCTAATCAAGCCCACTCCACCACAAGTCAAGCAACTCCCAAGCCAGTTGGAGGCAGTAACAAGCAAGGGGCACAAGCGAGTGGCCATATCAACCGTGCATTGACAAATTTCAAGGTGTGTGCTGTGACCCCACAAGAAGCAGAGGGATCGGAGGATGTGGTAACAAGTATGGTGGCAGCTAATTTCCTCCCGGGTTTACCTTATTTGACTGTGGAGCATGCCATTCTTTCATTTATAAGAAGTTTGCATGATTGATACATGTTACCCTGAGTATATTGGATGAACCTTATAGGGTAGAGACTCTGGGAGGAAAGGTTTTGGTCTCAAACTTTATATATAAGGAATGCATGCTAGACTTAGGATACCAGAGTTCCGGGCTAATCTAGTACAGTTAAACATAGGGGAATTCGATGTAATTTTAGGAATGGATTGATTTTCGAACAATTATGCTTATGTAAATTGTCGGAGGAAAAGAGTAGATTTTCGTATTCCTAATACCTCTCTTTTTACTTTCCAAGGATGCCTTCAAAAATCCGAAAAAGAGAAATCTTTGCCTATTCTATTCGCTCTTCAAACTTTCAAAGCCATTAGGAAAGGATGCGACTGTTTCCTGGCATATATGGTGGACATTGATAAGAAGATGGAGGTGAGGTTGGAAGATATTCCCATTATGAGAGAATTTCTGAAGGTGTTTCTAGAGGAATTATCGGAGTTTTCACCAAAGAGATAGATTGATTTTAAAATCAATTTGATGCCCGGGGCGAAACTCATTTCTAAGGCTCTATACCGTATGGTTCCGGTGGAGTTGAGGGAGCTTAAGGTTCAACTACAGGAGTTATTTGACAAGAAATTGATCTGACCAAGTGTGTCACCTTGGGGAGCTCCGGTCTTGTTCGTGAAGAAGAAAGATGGTAGTATGCGATTGTGCATTGACTACCGAAATAAGATCACTGTGAAGAAAAAAATATCCTCTACCTCGAATTGATGATTAATTCGATCAATTGAAGAGGGCTAGAGTGTTCTTTAAGATCGACCTTTGCTCGGGATACCACCAGTTGAGGATTAAGTTGGAGGACATTCCTAAGAGTGTCTTTCGAACTAGGTACGGGCATTATAAGTTTTTCGTTATGTCTTTCGGACTGATAAATGCCCTTGCTATTTTATGGATTTGATGAATAAGGTCTTTAAGGAGCAATTAGACAAATTCATCGTGGTGTTCATTGACGACATTTTGGTATACTTTTCAAGTGAGGCGAGCTACGTGGATCATTTAATAGAGGCTTTGCAAATTTTGGGACGGGAGCAGTTGTATGCTAAACTCAATAAATGTGAGTTTTGGTTCAAGAGCGTCTTCTTCTTAGGACATGTTATATCAGAGGAAGGAGTTTTGGTAGATCCTAAGAAGATTGAGGCCATTGCAGAATGGTCCCGACTAACTAATGTGGCGAAAGTTTAGAGTTTTGTGGGTTTAGCGGGTTACTATCGGAAGTTCGTGGAAGGATTTTCTTCTATGGCTATACCATTGACTCGCTTGACTCAGAAACGAGTGAAATTTGAATGGACTCCAAAGTACGAGGAAAGCGTCTAAGAGTTGAAGAACAAGTTAGTGTCGGCTCTAGTTCTCTCGTTACCTTCAGAGTAGGGCAAGTTGATCATCTATAGTGATGCATCAAAGAACAGTTTGGGGTGTGTTTTGATGCAGAACGATCGGGTATAGCTTATGCTTTACGCCAATTGAACCCCTACGAGCAAAATTATCCGGTGCATGACCTAAAGCTAGCAACTGTAGTTTTTGCTTTAAAGATTTGGCAGTACTATTTGTACGCGGAGCAATGAGAAGTCTTCACTGACCACAAAAGTTTAAAGTATCTGCTCACTTAGAGAAAGCTCAACATGTGGCAAAGAAGATGGCTCGAGTTGTTAAAGGCCTACAATCGAACCATTAGCGACCACCCAGGAAAAGCCAACAAAATAGCAGATGCTTTGAGTCGGAAGAGTATGGCGACCATGGCGGTAATGTTGGTGAAGCAAATGGAGAAATTGAGTTTGGAGATGGTAGAATCCACACAAAATGTATTAGCGGCTTTAGGGGCTCAACCATCTTTGATAGTGAGAATTAAAGAAGCACAAGCAAGAGATGAAGAGTTAGTGAAGCTAAGGGAGAGGTTTAACAATGATGAATCACCTGACTTTCACTTGCATGAGGATGGTAGTCTATTGATGAGGAATCGATTGGTCGTTCTTAAAGAAGAAAAATTGAGAAATGAAGTCATGGCGGAAGCTCACTCTTCACAGTTTTCAATACATCCCAGGAGCACTAAAATGTATCGAGTTTTGAAACAGCTATATTGGTGGAGCAGGATGAAAAGAATATCACGGAGTAGTGATAAGTAATAAACTTACCAATATTATTATATATATTATTATATATTTTAGATGATATTTTAAATATAATTATAGTATTTTTGGTTGTAAATGACTCATTTTCTAACAATTCATGAGAATTAGGATTTTTATCGGAATTAAGATTTTCGAGGCAGAATTTTTATGTGAGCAAATTAATGCACAATTTTTGTTTATAATTACAGGTTCATTATACTAAAACTTATCTTGGATCAATGGGAGTTAAGGAAGATCAAATTCAATGGTGATTCAAAGTTGATTGAACAAACCTGAAGGAACAATTGTGCAAAATAATGAAAAAATCTAATTCTTCACTAAAATGCTTGGAAATACGTAAAAAATACCTACACACATCAGGTCCAGTTCAACAAAAATCAGAAAATCAAGTGGGGGCCACAGGAAGTGATCCGCGAATGGGATACACGGATGATCATCTGTGTATCGCAATAACGGCTGGACTTTCTAGGACATCAACTTGCATCCTCCTCCAGTTGGTTTTTGCAGACATTTTCAGATGAAGATAGGGTTTTGCAAGTGGGAGAATACATTGGAAGCATAAATGAAGACTTTTGTACCCATTTGGAATCACCAAGCAAATCTTCATCATTTCTATGCATTAATGATTCATGCAAGTTGAAAAATAACTTGAGGAACATTTTTCTATAAATAGAAGTCATTTATAGAACATTGGTAACAAGTCTTAGTGGTAGAAAATAGTTATAATCTTTAGTTTTAGCTTGGTAGAGAATTAGTAGAATTTTCACAATCCTTCAATAGAGTGGTGAGGAACATTGTAAGAGACTTTTGTAGTCCAATCTTTTGAAGGTTAATAAAGAAGAGCACTAATTCTCATATTGGTTGAGTAATTTCCAAACTCTATCTCTTTTACTTTCAATAGTTGCCATGAATTCTATCTTTGAAGTTGAACTTTTAGTTGTTTCATTCACCATGTTGAACTAAAGGCTTCATCTAGATCATGGATGAAACTAATGCATCAACAAACATGATTTAATTTATTGTACTTACTAAGCTTGCATTTGTTTATTTGCTTGTTCACGTTTTAACACTTGTTTTTGCATGACCAACTTAAACATGTCATCTAGTTGGTACTTGATTTTGAGAAATGCATGTAACAATAGAAAATGAACAAACAATGCTTAAGTCTTTCATATGAGAATAATGGATGTTGAAGTGAATCATTACAATTCATGAATTCATAAGATTTCATCATGGAATAGTTGGAGTCTTGTCATTTCATAGAGAAATCTAATTATGATACATATAGAATTAGATTATAAATAAAGCAAGACAACACTTAGTAAGTCATTTATGCTTTGTTCATTAGTGGATTCTATATTCTAGACTTCTTAGCTTGAATTCTACAAAAGTTCTTAATCATAAATCTACTCTATTGAAGGGACCCCATATCACTCTTATTTTCATTTATATTTAGATAATAAAAGTTAGTGAAAAAACTTTAGTAATTGCATATATTTGATTCCTCGTAGAATTCGACATCTAATACTCCAAATACTACAACCGACCCGTGCACTTGCAGAATAAGTTGAGAGATTAGGTTTTTATTACTTGATTTGTGTGTTTTTATTCATAACTGTTATATCTAATCTACACCACGTCAGTATGTGTCTAAGTGCCTGGTGTGCCAGCAAATCAAAGCGAAGCATCAAAGACTTGCCAGTTTGCTTAAGTCATTGGAGATACTGGAGTGGAAATGGGAGCGTATAAACATGAATTTCGTGATAGGACTACCAAAGACTAGGAAGGAAAATAACACCATTTGGATGGTTGTCGACTGATTGACAACGTTGGCTCACTTTCTACCAATGGCGGCGACAGTTTCTATGGATACTTTGGCTAGTCTTTACATGGATCGCATTGTACGATATCATGGAGTTCCAGTGAGCATTGTTTCCGATCGAGATCCCTAATTTACTTCACGATTTTAGAAGAGTTTTCAACAGGCAATAGGTACCCGATTGAGCCTTGCACTGCGTATCATCCTCAAACTAACAAATAGTCGGAATGCGCCATACAGACCTTAGAAGATATGTTTCGAGTGTGTATCATAGACTTTGGAGGCAGCTAGGAAAATTTTTTTTTATGTTAATGGAGTTCTCCTACAACAATAGTTACTACGGCAGTTTGGGATGGCGCCGTTTGAGGCATTGTACGAACGCAAGTGTCGATCACCATTGTATTAGGATGAAATCGGTGAGAAGACTATGATCAGACTTGAGCTCATGCAGACTACTATGGAAAAATTAACTCTCGTAAGGGACCGAATAAGGGCCACTCAAGACTGGCAACGAAGTTGGGCTACTTTGAAGAGACAGCCTCTGAAGTTTCAGCCCAGTGATAAAGTGTGTCTCCGACCAAAGGTGTTATGCGGTTCAGAAAAAGTGAAAAATTAAGTGCAAGATACATGGGACCGTTTGAAATCTTAAACTGAGTTGGAGACTTGGTGTATTGAGTAGCTCTATCACCATCTCTGTCCAAGGTTCACAATATTTTTCACGTTTCCAAGCTCAGGAAGTACATATCCAATCCCAGTCACATTTTCGAGCACGAGCCACTGCCTATCCAAGAAGACCTGTCATATGATGAAGAATCCCTCCGTATCGTAGATCGCAAAGATCAAGTTTTAAGAAGAAAAAAAATTTTGTATGTCAAAGTTTAATGGGCCAATCACACCGTTCGAGAAGTAACCTGGGAGCTCGAGAAGAAAATGAGGAAGAAATATCCGACACTATTCGATTCACACGGTATGTAAGTTTCAAGGCCGAAACTTCTTATTAGAGGTGGACAATGTAATACTAAGGGCTCTACATGGGCATTTTAGTAATTAATACCTTTTGGGCAACTATGTGAATTGTAATTGACATGGGACTTATGTGCAAATTTTCAAAATAGATTTTCCCAAATGAGGCTTATGGAATTTTCTTTCTTCTTCACTCTTCTTCCCCAATTTTTCCTTCTTCTTCTCCTCTCTAAAGCCTTTCCTCTTTCTTTGATTAAGGCATTGAAGAGCCTCATTCTCATATCTCAAGCGGAGCTAGTAGAGAGAATTTTGAAGCTTGCCCTCCAACTTATGGCCAAGGTAATTTTTTTCCAAAACCATCTTTCTTCTTTTGGCTTTATATGTATGGTTTGATAATGTAATTAGTTGATTGAGAAGTTTGGGTTGCTTATGTTTTATTGGCCTTGATCTTAGTATGCTTTGGTGTGTGTAGGTGAGATAATGGACAAGTCTTGATGATTGTGAGTGTTGCCTTACTACGGTAGAATTGAGTCATGAACCTTGAGGATTTATGTGTGATTTTTGAGTGTGATTTATGATATATGTTATAGATTGTGTAACTGTAGTGTTTCTTTGTCATATTATATCATTTTGGAGTTGTTTTGGTATTTAGTTCGAGTTAGAGGAAGATGAATAGTGTTGGATGAGAGTTTTGGGTTGTTACAGGTCGTTTCTAGGCCTTTTCTGGTGCCAGCTGTGACTCCATCCGCACTGCGGATAGAACCGTGGCTAGATGGCCCAACGTTCCTGATTGGATCCGCAGCGTCATCGGTTCTATGGATCGGTCCGTAGATGCGAGCCGCGGGTCGTTCCTGTTTACCTGCGGCTCGGCCTTCTGAAGGAAGCCACAGGTGCTCCTTGTGATTTGTAGGCGCGGATCACCCTGGTCCACCTGCGGATCACACTTTTTGTTGGGTTTTGTTTTGTTAATGATGAAAAATGAAATTTTAGGGAGCTTAAGCAGTTGGTTGATGTGGATAGGATCAAGCTGATTTCTCAAATTGACTGTCCTTGCTCTTCTTTGAATGATAGTTGTGTTTGGGCACTCAATCTGAGTAGTAATTTTACACTGGCAACTGCTTTCTATATAGTCCGACACTTCCAAAAGAAATCTTGGTTGTTTCGATCATTGTGGGGACCTCAAGTTCCAATAAAGGTTTCTATGTTGGGTCTTAAGATACTTCACTATAGAATTCCTACAGATGATACTTTACAGAAGATGGGCTTGCAGATGCCTTCCAAGTGTAGATGTTGTTTAATATCGAATAGAGAGCCCTTGACCACGTTTTTGAAATTGGGGAGATGGCAAGAATGATGTGGATGACTTTTGCTATGGACCTGAACCCTTCAATTAGTAGGAGTTCAATTAGGGAATATTTTGTTTCATGGTGGCTATTGAAGTCCTCTAACCCTAGACTCCAGTTCTTTTTTCATATTATTCCTTTATATATCTGTTGGCATATCTAGAAATGCGGGAATGTGGCTTTCTTTGATGGGATCATGTTTTCATTTAATAAGATATATACAGATGTTTACAAGGATGTTGTGTTAGCATTTGCAATCAAGTTTTTAATTGCAAATCTAAATGGAAGGAGCTTTTATCTAAACATTTGAAAGTGTGCAGAAAATTACAGATTCGTTTAGTGAGATGGAGTAAGCCTGACATGGGCTATTTGACTCTGAATATTGATGGATGTTCAAAAGGAAATCCTGGAGAAAGTGGAGGGGAAAGAGTCTTACGTGATTCACAGGGTAATCTCATCTTTGCCTTTTCTTGCTATTTTGGGCATCTGACGAGTTTTCTTTCTGAGGTGAAGTCTTTACTACATGGATTGAGGTATTGTAAGGCGAGAAGCATTGAGAGAGTTCATGTTCAAAGTGATTCCAAGACTCTTGTTCACATTCTTAATGGTAAGATTAGAGCTCCATGGTCAGCGATTCGAGACGTGGAAAAGCTGTGGTCATTTAAGGTGGAATCCTTTTCTCATTGTTGTAGAGAGACTAATAGAGTTGTAGATTTCTTAACAAATTTTGGTTGCTTGACTCGTTGTAATAAAATATTTAATTCTTCTACTGAGTTACCTATATTGGCTTTAGGTGAATTTAGCCTTAATAAATTAAGGGTGCCTTCAATTAGGCAATCTTATTGTGAATAGGCCGTGTAAGGGAGTAGTACTTCTTATTTATCTTTTTTTAGTTGCTTTTGTATCATGGAGGTTTAGCTTTATGTCCCTCTCCTTATTCTTTTCTGTTTATTTTAATAAAATTTAAGAAGTGGCACCCTCCCCCGTGTACGAGGATTAGCCAAATAAAAAAAAAACATATTTGGTAATAAAGTAACTACTTTCAGCCTATTTTGGCCCAGAATCCATGTTCTAGATGCCTAAATGAGTTCATGGCCAATATTTGTGCCTAACAAAGCATTATCAGAGTTCTACCCATGGTGGCCCATGATGACACCATTGATCACTACTTGGTAGATCACCATTCACACAGGATAACGAAACCCTAGAGGGTTGTAACGACCCTATAAAGAAGAAATGAAAATACAAATGAAAGCAAAGAAAAATAAAATAGAAAGTGAAAAATAAAAAAACCAAAAAGAAAATGGAAATATGGGGATAAATAAAAGAAAAGGAAGAAATAGAAAATGAAAAGAAAAATAGAAATGATATAAAGCCCAAAATAAAAATAAAAGAAACAGGCATTACTGGAAATTTGGAAAAGGAAAAGAAAAGAAAATGCAAAAGATAAAAATAAAGGGAAGAAAAAATAAAAAAATTGGAAAAGAAATTGGTAAAAATGAGAATAAAAAAGTAAAAGGACGGTAAAAAAATAAAAATGAAAAAAAAAGAAAAGAGGATGCGATGATTTCTTCAAAATTATGTATTTCCAATTTTCTGAAAACACAAAAATAAATTTTCCCTTCTAATCCCATGGTAAAGACTAAAATCAATTAGGTTTAATACTAGATTTTTTATAAGGACATTAAGTAATCTCATCCAATTCCTACACATTGTAATAATTGCGATTCAACCCCAAATTTTATGCCATTCGCAATTAGCCCCCCAACATTTGACATCTTGCAATTAGACCCCATTACTTTTGAAATTTATGTATGGACACTAAATTTGATAATTCTCACAATAAGACCCTTAATTTCCCAAAATTCACAAATCGATCCCTGGATTTCATTTATTTGTGCTCAAGCCCCAAATTTCGTATAATTACAACTCAGCCAATAAATTGTTTTTGTATTTGCAATTAGCACCTAGAATTTGTCTTATTTGATATTTGACCCCCAAAATTTGATTATTTTTTATTTAGACCCTATATTTTATTTTTTTGCAATTTTCCCTGTACTTTACTTTATTTGTATTTTTTTTGTTCTTAGCATTATTTAGCATTTAGGCCCTTTGCATTTCATGTTATTTGGACATTAATCTCTTAGACAGGGACGATTATATAGAATTTATGCCTATATGTTATGTGCTAGCATGCATATGTGCTATCTATTTATGTGTTATGTGTTTAATTTACTTTATTTTTAGTTGCTGTTAATTATGGCTTGTTACCACATACTTACTAGTCTAGCACTAGTGTAGGAACTAATCATCACTTTGCTGTGTGATCACTTTATCATTCATCTTTTTATTTCTTTAGGATTTTTCATAAAAAAAAAATTGTAAGTGTTGTCCAACTTTTAAAACTTTCATCTAATATATATTATTTTTATTTTTTATAAATAATATTATTGCTTTTCACGTATTATCTTTGTCATGCCATGTAGAAAATAAAAAATTTTACGTTGTTCATTTTATATAATATGTGTTTATCGATTTAAAAGAGAAGACTCCTAAAAATGCTTATTTTCTTTCTTGCATAAAAAATGAAATCTTGAGTCAAGGATTCTATTAAGAGTCTAAACTGCATGTTTTGGATATATTACATATTAAATTAAGAAATTAAACTTCCTATGCAAAAAGGGATAATATTTTGACTTTTTAGTCTCAATATTCCCAAAATTCCTCTACAAGAAGGAAATTTTAATTGTCACGATTTAAGTCCCCCCATTCCTATATTTTTACCTTTTGCATTATAATATATTTATTCCTTTCTTTCTTGCATCACTTACATCTTTGAATATAAGTATTATATGTTTTGTTTTAGACTTATTTGCATTTTGAAATATCCTAGGAGTTCATGTATTCGATAGGTCGCAATTAACTTAATTATACAGTTTAGAACTCAAAGATACTTTTGATCTTTCAAGAATCCACTTTTTGAGTCTTTATTTATTCGAAGGATTCTTATTTTCATACATTGCATCTCATTTAGTTAAATATTCCGAATATGATAT
Organism: Mitragyna speciosa; assembly: GCA_024721245.1. NCBI lineage: Eukaryota > Viridiplantae > Streptophyta > Magnoliopsida > Gentianales > Rubiaceae > Mitragyna > Mitragyna speciosa. The sequence continues at coordinate 598,956 of CM045567.1, read as the reverse complement.
AACTTAGGAAAAATACATAGTAAATTACATAAGCGATTTAGTTCAAATGTGAAAGAGTACCTAGGTATCTCGTAGCAAGCCCTATTCTTCCTTTTCCTCAACTGGACTCAGTAATCCTATTTTCTAGTTTTTTCGTGTACTAGAAGGTCATCTAATATAGGGTTTTTCGTTTTTATGATACTTTTTTTGCTTCATTTCAATAATTTATCCATTTTCTCTATTTTTATTGTTAGGTTCTACCCGACTAGGATTTTTAGTACTTTAGTTTTGTATATCTAGAGTTTTATTGTTATCCGTTGCTTTAGGATTCATTTAGAATAGGATTAATAGCTGGATACACTGCACACACTAGTGATGACTACATCAGTTTATTAAAATCTTATTTTAGATCTTTTAGGATTATAATTTTCTATTTCATTATATAGTCGCAATTAAGCACCAAAAGTACACGAGAGGTCCTTTATTCCATGCATCACACACATAACAATTAGAACTTCCTCCCATTTAGTATATTTTCTCATTGGGGGCACAACATTGGGAATAGGATGAGAAAGTGGTGCAAGCAAGAGAAAGATGGCAATTTTTGTTTTATTTATTTTTTTGAGAAAAAATGATGGGTGTTTTATGGTGGAATTTTGATTATATCTTGTTGGATTTCCTAGATTTAAGGTTAAAATATGTTAATTAGATTTTATTCAAGTGGTGATGGACGGACCCGAGAGGAGCTTGTGGGTCTCAACTGATAGTTAGCTGAGGATACGTTATCATGGTTGTTACGACTTGCCTGAGTTAAAGTTACTAAGGTTTGAAAAGGAGAAATCACTGGATGAAGGCAACTGAAGTTTGGAGGTAATATGGGACTTTTAAAATGATTCATATTGGACTTATAAAAAATTTAACAGTCAATAGTACCGTACTAATCGCAAGGATTTTTTTGTTGTAAATTTATGAGGATAGAGAGCCGTTTTACAATATGGTCAAACATCATGAATGTAATTAGGCCCTTTCTTATATCAACTTCTTCTTTACTTCATAATGCTTAAATTATGGGATAATAAACTTTTCTCCTCAGTAATATAGGTCTTGTTTCACTTTGCCCCTTATAAAAATTTATCATAACTTTGTCCCTTTGATAATGGTAAAAAATATTAAGTTAGTTTAACTATTAATCAAAGGGGTAAAACGAGTAAAATAGCCTCCAATATTTAGTTGAAATGACTATTTTACTAATTTAAATATTTGCATTCTATCATTATCGTTCTATTGAATCGAAAAAATATAAAAAAAATTTTAGCTTGAAGGAGAAGTTGGAAATACCCGAGAATATGGTTGGACTTGGACAATTATTTTGGACTTATGATCTTGACACACTCTATGAGTACGCCTAATCAAATTATATTTTGACCGTAATAAAATTTTGTTTTAAGAAAAACAATTTTGAATATATATTATTTCTTTTCTCAAAAAATTTATGTTCGAGGTCTCGTAAAATGTGATGGGTTAGATATAAAATTATCTAAGAGATTTATGAAAAGCAATTTATAATGTTTTATGTAAAGACTGTACAATTATATACTGGTTAAAAGGGTAATACTGAAATTTTTAAAAGTGACACAAAAAGAAACACCAAAATATGTATTTCTCTTTATATATAATAAGATATTGATAACACCACATGCATGTAAAATATTGTTTTCTAAAAACTACCTTTGATCCAAATGTGTTTTTAAAAATGACAAACCAAACATGTTTTTATTTTTCCAAAAGAAAAAGTAAAGTTATATTTTTTCAAAACTCATACAAAAATCATAATCCACAACCACATCAAATTTTTCTTGTTATTCCAAGAGCAAGCTTACCTCTTATTTACGTGAAGAACCATGTCCATCAAAGATTCCTTTGCATAATTGCTATGTTTTAAGTTCTTTAATTTTGTCTTTATGTGGCTGTAGTTTTTTTTTTTTTTGGCTAACTCCGTACACGGGGAGGACGCCACCCCTTAATTTTATTAATAATAAGTTCAAATAGAGAAACACATACACCTCATCCCTAATTACAAAAAAATTAAAAGGAAGAAAATTAAGAGAATAAGGAGTACAACTCCTTTTACATAAAATTAAGTTTTACGAAAACGAAAAGTAGGAAAACCAAGTTGATCCAATCTAACTGCTCCTCTGACCTCTTTAGGAAGATCCCTAAAATGAAGAAAATGTGATAGATCCAGCCTCCTTAAGGCCTCATTAGAAAGAATATCTGCTGGCTTGTTGGCTTCCCTAAAGCTAGTGTGAAATACTAATAAAGTGATGCTTATAGTTGGTAACTTCTTCAAGCAAATTCCATAGATACCATGGACATGATATATCTCCTTTGATAATATTCACCAAAACACAAGAGTCCAACTCCAAATGAAAAGATTGAAACCCTTTTTCAATACATAACCAGATACCATGCAATAAAGCCAAAAATTCAGCATCTAAACTTGCTCCCACACCCAAGAATACAGAAAAACCAAACATTACCTTCCTCTTGCATCCCGAAGAAGACCACCTCCTCCACAAACTCCTGGATTTCCTTTAGAGCAGCCATCCGTATTTAATTTGAAAGAATTAACAGGAGGTAACCACTTGACTAGAGTAACATGCACTTTTTGCTTCTCCCTGTACAGTCTAAAATAGAGATCAGGCCAAGATGAAAAGGGGAAAGATATACCAAATTTCTCAGAAATCATGAGATTGATATCCAGCAAAATAAATTTGGCAATCCATTCCCAGCTATGACATTTACCCTAAAAAACCCAAGCATTCCTAGCTTTCCACAAATGCCACAAAATAATAATAGGAGTAACCTGAAGCACAAAAGCAACATACTTATTTGGAGTTAGAGCAATCCACCATTGCATCAATCGCTGGCGTATCGAACCATACCCACCCCAAAACCCACAGCACAGCCAAAATAATTCGAGACTCTCATTGGGATATCACCACAACTAAAGATATGCTCAATAGTTTCAAGGGAATGAGCAATACAACAAAAACATCGTGAAGGACCATGCACTCCATATCTTTGAATCACTTCAGCCGTAGGAAGTTTGTGATGTAGAAGCTTTAACATGAAAAAGAGATTTTGAGAGGAAGATGCCTGCTCCAAATCTGCTTGAAGAAGAAACCTGGAAGCTCTATTTTGTCGAATACATTGCCATGCAGTCTTAACTGAGAAAGAGCCAGATGATGTTAACTTCCACACCATTTTATCATCACTGTCCTTCAGCTGGCAGTTTTTTTGAAGAAATCTCATGAACTACATGCATTGGGAGAACAGATAACAATTTCTCAACATCCCACTCACCATGCTCTACAAAATCACGAACCAATGTCCCCTCCTGAGCCTGAAATTGATTAGCCAAAGGCTCCTTTTCCAGCCAATTATCATACCAAAAATGAATGGAACCTTTCTTCATAAACCACCAAATGTGTTCCTCAGCAATATGGCGCACTGCAATCATACGCTTCCATATAGCTGAGTCACCTTTCACAATCTGGATTACAGACGAATGGCCATGGTTGCAATATTTTGCTTTCATAAATGTTGCCCACAAAGAGCTCCCAGTTCGAAACATCCACCACAATTTAATAGAGAAAGCTTGGTAGATATCCTGTAGAGATCGAACCCCAATCCCTCCTTCCTGTGTTGGATAGCACAACTTTTTCCAGGAGAACCAATGTCGTTTCGAAATATTTTCTGTATCACCCCAAAGAAATCTTGCAAAAACTTTCTCTAATTGAACAAATACACTCTTTGGAGGGCATCCCGCAGCAAGAATGTGTAATGGAATTGAGGACAACACATGCTTAATTAGGATTAACTTACCTCCAACAGAAAGAAAATGGTTTTGCCATGCTGTCACCTTCTTCATAATAACATTACCTAATTCAGCAAAGTACTCCTTCTTGCTCCTTCCAAGAAAAAGTGGACACCCTAAATACTTAACTGGAAAATTTTTTTTAGGGAAACTAGTAACCTGCTTGATGATCCTCCTTCGGTTTCTAGGAAGAGATGGATGGCAAAGAAACCCACTTTTGCTTTTATTGATCCGTTGCCCCGAACAAGCCTCATACTGTGAGAGAACTGTCATAATCAATTTCAAAGAAGCTTTAGTAGCGCCTGAAAAAACAACAATATCATCAGCAAACCCAAGATGAGTTACAATAGGGCATTTAGAAGGAACTTTGAAAGGCGTAAAACTCCTTTGATTGGGTAATTGGTTTAGAGCTCTTGAGAGACCTTCAGCTGCAAGAATGAAGAGGCCCGGAGAAATAGGGTCACCCTGTCTAAGGCCCCTAGTTGATTTAAAATATCCCTTAGGCACCCCATTAATCAGAATTGAAAACCAACAATTTGATACTATTCTCCATATCATATCTATCCACCTTTCTCCAAAACCAAACTGTCGAAGCATCTTGATTAAATATGGCCATGAGACTCTATCATAAGCCTTAGCCATATCTAGCTTTAATAACACATTCCCACCTCTACTTTTCTTCCCCATACCACCAATTAACTCCTGAGCAAGCAAAAAATTTTCAGATATTAATCTACCCCTTACAAAATCCGCTTTGCTGAGGTGATATAATTTGAGGTAGAATCTTAGCTAGTCTGTCAGCCAAAAGGCGAGATATCACCTTATTTAGTGAAGTTACACAAACTTATCGGTCTGAATTGGGAAAAATCTTAAGGGCCTGATACTTTGGGCAACAACACAATTAAGGTAGAAGAGATGCCATTCGGGATTTCCTCACCACAGAAGAAACTCAATACAGCCTGGAAGACATCATCAGAAATAATTTCCCATGCTGAGGTAAAAATTTACCTGTAAAGCCATCCGGACCCGCAGAACTATCCCCTATCCATGGAGAAGACAACCTGTTTAACTTCCTCCATAGTTGGAAAAGCTTCCAGCATGGAAATATCTTCATCAGATAGAATTTTGGGTATATGATGCAAATGAAAATCAGTGTGAACCTCCTCCTGTGAAAATAAGTTCGTAAAGTATTGACATGCCTCTCTTGTGATGCTCTCTTCATCGGAAACCCATTGTCCAGCAACATCTTTGATTCTATAGATGACAAATTTTCTTCTTCGTTCCGTTACAATGGAATGAAAGAACTTTGAATTTTTTTCACCTTCTGTCCACCATTTAATTCGTGATTTTTGTTTCCAAAAATTTTCTTCTACACATAAAGCTTCATTCAATGCAGCTCTATCCCTTTGTAGATTATCCAATGCATCATTCGCACCATGTTGATCATACAATTGTTCTGAGTGGGCTGCTCTTACTTCCTAATTGCTTTACCTTGTTGAAAAAGTCACCATATTCTTGTCTAGACCAATGCCAGAGAACATTGTTCACAACTTTAAGCTTCAAAAGCAATTTTTTCAAAGGAGAAACAAGAATCTCATATTGCCAACTTTGGTTCACCACGTGAAGAAAATGTGCATGAGACGTCCACAAGTTTAGGAACCGAAAGGATTTTGGTTTGTTATCCATCCTCGTCTTACCCACCAGCAAAAGAGGGGCATGATCAGCTGGAAAATGTGACTAATGCTGGACAAAAAATTCAACATTTAGCTCATCACATGTAGAGTTAATCAAGAAACAGTCTCGTCTTTTCCACACCCTCACCTGCCCAAATCTATTATTGAATCAAGTGAAATCCGATCCTGTATAACCAGCATCATATACCTGCACCACTTGCATAAAATGAAGAAAATCAACAGCTTCTCTTATCATGAAAGGCCTCCCACCTTTTTTTTTCATTTGCATGGGTAATAGTATTGAAATCACCGCCAATGAACCAAGGATGCTGAGACGAATTGTCAAATTTAAGGGATTCCCATAGTTGTTCTCTTTCCATGGCAAAACAGCTAGCATGAACAAAAGAAAACATGCAAACTGAAGAAAAAAGTGGGGGACTGAATATTAACTAATACATGTTGCATGCTTTTCTCCCTCACGGCCATCACCAAAGATGATTTGCAAAAAGACCATACCAAACCTTCAGCATTATGGACACCCGAATCCATACCAATCTTAAAACAAATTTCATGAAATGTAGAGGCATCAATCTTAGGTTCACAAAGCGCAACCAATTGTAAGTCAAACATCTTGATAAGCTTTTTTAACCTTTTGAGATTTTGGATTTTAGACACTCCTCTAATATTCCAAAATAAACACTTAATCATCAGATAGAGCAAAGAAAGAGTTAGAGTCAATTCTTACTTGGGACCGAAGAAGTCGATCAGATTGAAACTTTGGACGAATCCCTTTCTGTTTGGTAGACTTTGGAGCCTTCCATTCATCTTGTTGTTGCGTTAAAGGTTGGAGTTGGTAAGGCTGAATTTCCAGATTACAGAAAGCCAGCCTTCGGTCCATACTATTATGATTTCCTGAAGAGACAAATTCACCACCTCGAGGAGAAAGACTACCAGCCTGCACCTCAGCCTCCATGATCATTTCTCGATGCACCACATGATCTTTCAACGTCTTTTCTCTGTTGCATACACTGTCCAACATTGGTAAACATAAATCTGCAACACACTCGTCTTCCTGATGCTATCGAACAGGCTGTTCATTATTTAACTGAATAGGCAGCGAAGCATTGGAGTCAGGCACCATCTCCTCTTGCCTTCGAACTTCCCCATCCTCGTATGCCTCCACTGCTTGCTCCGTAGGTTCACTTATTGTCAGATTTGTCTCAGGCTTGTGTTGTACTGCCTCTACTGCCTTCTCCAAAATCACAGGATCTAGCGCTTTCGGCTTATATTGCATCTTATCCTTCTTAAGAATCTAAAACCCTTGGTCCTTTCCCACAGGTTCTTTGTCTTTCTTTTGTAACAAGCGACACCCACTTTCAATATGCCCTTGTTTATAGCAGTGTTTACAAAATAATGGAAGCCCTTCATAGTGAATTTTGTGCCAAAAATCACCATCAGCAGTAGCAAATTGTAAGCTTATATATAAAGCAAAACTCTACTTGAAAATAATTTGGGAAAAAAAATCCAATGTTTATGAAGTCATAACTAGTAGCAAAAAATTATAGACACACCCCCCAGTTAAGACCTACGGAATGAATTCAAGACTACTCTAAATAATTAGTAATAGATGGCAGTCATGAGAACCTATATTGAGGAGAATGGAAGAGAATGAGCAATGGAGAGGAGCTAAATCTAGTAACTTGCTCATATGTTGGTCTTCATTTGGGTTTGTTACAAGAGGATGTTGTTGAACAATTAGAGCTTTCACATTGTGGAAATGTGTAGTGGGACGAAAAGATGTTGCGCAACTTAACAAGAAAAATTATGAAAAAATAAGAACATAAAAATTTATATAGTTCGGCCAATTTAGCCAATGTCCACATGCAGATAGAGAGAGAATTCTTATTCCTTGAGAAATTATTTTCAGCGTTCATCGTAAAATCCCTATATATATCTATATTTATAACCCATAAACAGGCTAATTCATACCATGGGGGGCGAAGTGGTGGGCTATAGGCCCTCACCCTCTACCTCCACCACAGAACTCAAATTTGTTTTATTTTCTTTCGGGGTAAAAAAATCTCAAATTCAAGTCGGGTTAGGAATCGGGTCACATTACAAAATTCAAGGTATTTAATACAAGACTTTGTCTTTGATATGCCAGTCTTTTGCCATCCATATTTTGACTAATTTTATTCACCTCTGGAGAAATTTAGGCGGATCCACGAGGGCTTGTCTTCCTGGTGTGTTAATAAAATATGAGGATCGAGGAATACACTAAGAGGTTGGTTCTGTGTTTTCTCCAATTTGTCAATGATGTTGAATACAGCTGAGTCTTCTGTTTTGTTCTCATCCCAATTATTTAATGCTTAATGCTTGAATATCAGCAAAATGCATATCTTCTCAGTACCTCGGAGCCGTGTTGGCCAGCGGCATGACTAAGCGTCTTATGTCTTATTTATGGGCAAGTAACTTTGAAGAAGATCTTGTTTCGGCCCCAGGTTTTGAAAATAGAAGGGATAATTTCACATATCTTAGGAGAGGTTTACGGTAGATGCACTTATCTTCCCTTAGGTTTTGAAAATTACACGTACGTCCTCTATGTTTATATTTTTTTTATAACAAATAAGTCCATTATGATAATAACCCAAAAAGGCCAACCAAACACCTTAAAATATCTTTAATTACTTTTACAAAAGATAAATAAATCTTAAAAAATTAATTAATTAGTCATAAAAATGTCAAAAGGAATTATATTCTTACATCAAATTTCAATCTTCTCCAAATGCTATTTCTCCAAAACTCAGTTATCTAACTAATCTAAATAAATTTGCTTTATCTATCAAAATTTACAAACAAATATATTAACAAGAAAAAGATGACCAATTTAAAAGTAATTAAGGATATTTTAAAGTGTTTTGTTGGCGTTTTTGGGTTACTTTATCAAAATAGACTTTTTTTTAATAAAAAATATAAACATAGGGGTGTAAGTGTAATTTTAAAAACATAAGGGGAGGCAAGTGCAATTATGCAACTTCAGGAGAGGTGGCAAACTTCAGGAGAGGTATGTGAAATTATTCCCATTTGTTTATTCATATAGATGATGTACAATAAAATACGAATGAAAGATTATATATCACATGGGTTGTGGATTTTATCATTAACGTTATAGTAGGAAATTATATTTCAGTAACATCCAACATTTGCTAACATGTGGCATATTTCAAATTTAGTGCAAACACAGTATATACACACTAATATAAAATAATTATGCATTTTAATTAAAAAGAACTATACATTGTGCAGGAATATATTATTATGTAACACAAAAATTTCTCTTTTGAACTACAAATTCTACAAATGTTGCATTTTTCTTGGTCGAATCCCTCTAGTGAATTTCCTTTAAATTGAACACGACATAATCGCGGGAAAGACCAAAAGCACAGGTCAAAAGTTGTTTTGTTGCTTATCAGTCAATAGAAGAAGATACAACAAAGAGATGTTTGGAAAATGTTTCACTCCTTGTTGAATTTCGTTGCAATGAAATTTTTTTGCTGGTATGTTTACCAAATTTATAAAATAAGACTTTGGCTGGAGTCTTTGCAAAACATTCTTCACAATTTACAATATTCAGTCAGTCTACGTCTCCAAAAAAATAAAAAAGAGAAAAAAGGAGATAGCAATATTAGTGTTCCCCTCTTTTCATTAGCACTTTATTTGTTTAGTACTTATGCGTGCAGAAGCAGTGCTGCTACTAGTAACCGAAAAAATAGTGTGTCGTAGTAAAAAGATGGAGTGCTAATACAACACCTAAAAAAAAAAAAACATTCTAGCATGTTTGCAGGCATATTTTGTTGCAAATTGTAACTGAAGTTAGAATATAATTTGATTAGTTTTGCAATTGGGTTTAAGAATTGATTCAAACGTACCTTGCAGTTTGATTTTTTTTTTCCCTTTTAAACGGGTGATCAAGCCAAAGTTTGCTAGTATTTTAATCATCTGTTGGACGACTAAATATACCATTTGAAACATCATGAGCCAAGCTAAAAGATCTTGATTTGGTAATGAAAATAATTAAGTTGGCATCTAGCAATATAGGTTAAAAGATCATCATGTGTAATTTTCTAGTCATTCTAATATAGTACAGAAAAATATGTGTGTTTCAAGTTACTAAATAATACATAGTTCAATATCATGCACATCAACTGAACGGGTCCTTGAAAATAACTTCAATGTAATCAAAATGAGTAAATTACTATACTCAAAATCCAATATTGTAGAATATTATACCGTTTAATATTCGAAATGGTGAAATCTAGTTTTATTTTTTCTCATATAACTTGCAGGAATCATGAAACAATTATGAACTTCAATTAATAGTCAATAACATACAAAGTATGTGATGACAGTTGTCTATTATGTTCTCATTTATAATTCTAATTTTGGTTATCAGACAGATATTACGAATTCAAGCTACAAGTACGTACAACGCGTTACGTTTTCTTGTTCAAACTCCATTCCACTATAAAAAAGTGTCATTTGTCTACGCAAATATTCAGCTGGATTTTCTTCTCTTGCTCACTCATTCAGTCTCATGTTCAATCATGGGGAAGAAACAAACTGATCATGATCTAATTTCCTCTCTACTAGGTCTGCTGATTTTTTCCAAGAAAGTGGTAGAGGCACGGATCACTAATATAGGTTTGGTTCTTGACATGAATTCATGGGCTGGGAAGGCGTCTTCGAGCTGTATCTTAATGGCCCTATCTGATTTTTATGTTAGCATTATAGAATAAGATCTTTGGTTATGATTTGTAAATCACTAAAACATTATGCATATAAAAAAATATAAAACATACCTTGAGCCATGATGATTCCAATTGCAAGTAGACTTTCTTCCTACAAGACTTCTTGGACTAGCTCCTTGATCCTTTCTCTAACTCTCCTTTCTTCCTTTAACCTTCAAGATCAAGTCTCTTGATCTTCCCTCTCCTAACTCTCCAAATATTGTGACAGAATGATGGGTAGAATTCACAATAAACCAGTGAGTGGACAGAGGGACCAAGAGTCCTATTTATAGTGAGCTAAAGGACCCCTTCCCATCACGAGTCATAACTACAAATAACTCTTCTTCTTCCTCCCATAATATTGTAACATACCTCTTAAAACCTATAATGAATTTATGAAACCACCATACAATAATGGACTCATGAAATCACCAAAATAATGGAGGAGATGTTACAAATTCACAACACTAATGTGGGCATGAAGTCCACCAAATAGTGGAGTAAGAGTTACATATGTTACATATTAGTAATGGCATGTAACTCACCAATTAGTGGGATGAAAATTAGATTAATGGAGTGTAACATACAAAGTAGTGGGATGAAGGTTACATGAAAATAATGATGTGAAGGTTACATGTAACTAATGGGGTGAAAATACAAGAAGTAGTGGGACAAGAGTTACATACATGAATATAATACCCACTAATGATTTTATGTTACATGATTTGATGATTATAACTCCACTAAATATCTTTAATATTCTAACATTCTCCCACTTGGACAAATGACCACATTTATATTGTATCATCAATAGAGTGGCCACAAAATATAATTATGTTTATCCTACGTAGTTATTAGAATGGATCATGGCGATTATATATTGTATGATTATATACTTCCTTCCATGTATCACAATTCTAATAACTAAATGTAGATAAACAAAATGAGGAAGAAATGGACCTAATAAAAACAACAAAGTCCATTAGTGGTCCAAAATATTAAATCCTGTATAAAATCTCATAATACAATAATGTGCACAAGAAACAGGAAATAATATTTTTCAATTATGTGTCCAAAATAATAAGCAAACACTTTATTCAAAATTAATAAGACCCATAGGAACAAACATGTTCCAAAAATTTCTTTGGCCCCAATGCTTTTGTTAATGGGTCTGCAAGCATCATGTCGATCTTTATATGCTTCATGGACACCTTTTGTTCTTGAATTCTCTCTCGAACAACATGATATTTCAATTCAATGTGCTTAGATTTGCTAGAGCACTTCTTGTTCTTTGAGAAGAAGACAGCAGCGGAATTGTCACAATATAGTGTTATGGGTCTAGAGATAGAATCTACAACTTTAAGCCCTTCAATAAAATTCCGCAACCAAATAGCTTGAGAAGTAGCCTCATGACATGCTATAAATTCTGCTTCCATTGTGGAAGAGGCAGTGATAGATTGTTTAACACTTTTCCATGATACAGCTCCACCAGCAAGCATGAAAACATAACCAGAAGTAGATTTCATACTATCAACACAACCCATGAAATCTGAATCCGAGTATCCAACAATTTCAAGATGATCACTGTGCTTATAGGTGAGCATTAAATCTTTAGTACCTTGAAGATATCGCATCACCTTTTTAGCAGCCTTTCCAGTGATCAAATCCCAGATTACTTTGAAATCTTCCAAGCATTCCAATTGCAAAACTGATATCAGGTCGCGTGCAAGTTTGAGCATACATTAAGCTTCCTACAGCTGAGGCATACGGACACATTTTCCATTTTATGTCTCTCAATATCATTTTGAGGACATTGACTTTGACTAAATTTATCTCCTTTAACAATGGGACATGGAGTTGCTGAACAATTTTGCATTTGAAATCTTTCAAGAACCTTATTTATATAAGTCCTTTGAGATAGACCAAGAATTTTCTTAAGTCTATCTCTATGGATCTCAATACCAAGTACGAAAGATGCATCATTCATATCTTTCATTTCAAAGTTCTTTGAAAGAAATTCTTTAGTTTCATGCAATAAACTTAAATCATTAGTAGCAAGCAATATATCATCAACATACAAGATCAAAAATATGAACTTACTCCCACTGATCTTTAGATATACACAATCATCAAGTTTATTTTCTTGAAATCCAAAGGTTGTTATGGTATCATGAAACTTAAGATACCATTGACGGGAGGCTTGTTTAAGTCCATAAATAGATCTTTTAAGCTTGCATACTAGTTGCCCTTTTCCTTCCTCCTCAAAACCTTCAGGTTGTTCATATAAATTTCTTCATCTAAATTTCCGTTCAAGAAAGCCGTTTTTACATCCATTTGATGTAACTCTAGATCATAATGAGCTACCAAAGCCATAATAATTTGGAAGGAGTCTTTCTTAGATACAGGAGAGAAAGTCTCATTATAATCAATACCTTCCCTTTGAGTGAATCCTTTAGCTACCAATCGGGCTTTATAACGGTCAATATTATCTTTAGAGTCTCGTTTGGTTTAAATACCCATTTACATTGAATAGGTATGAAACCCTTAGGTAATTCAACCAATTCCCAAACTTGGTTAGACTTCATAGATGCTATTTCATCATTCATAGCATCTAACCATTTGTTGGAATCACTACTATTTATGGCTTGTAAAAACGTTAATGGATCATCATCAATGCCAGTATCACTTTGTTCTTGTAAATACACTAAATAATCATCTGAAATTGCATTGGTCTTTATTCTTTTGACCTTCGCAAGGTATTCGGATGATCACTATTATGTGTATCTATGAGAGTAGTGGTATCATGATCATTAATAGGAAGCGACTGTAGAAGAAGTTTCTTCCGATTCAGGAATCAAAGTCACTTCTCTTTTATCATGACTCCCACTAAAATTCTCATTTTCAAGAAATTTAGCAATATTAGATTCCATTATTCTATTATAATGATTAGGACAATAAAAACTGATATCCTTTGGATCTCTCTGGATAACCAATAAAGAAACAACTAATGGTTCTTGAATCCAATTTTCTTTCATGTGGATTGTAGAGCCTTGCTTCAGCAGGACAACCCCAAACATGTATATGATTTCAAACTCGGTTTCCTACCAACCCATAACTCATAAGGAGTTTTAGCTACGGCTTTAGTAGGAACTCGGTTTAAAATATACATGGCATGTCCTAATGGCTTCACTCCACAAAAATTCAGGAAGAGTAGTAGTCACTAATCATACTTCGAACCATATCCAATAAGGTTCGATTTCGCCGTTCAGCTACACCATTTTGCTTGAGGCGTTCCTTGGCATTGTATATTGAGCTATAATTCCATTTTCTTGAAGAAATCTAGCAAATAGGTCCTAAATTACGACCAGTTTCATCATATTTTCCATAATACTCACCACCTCTATCAGATCTCACAACTTTAATCTTTCTATCTAATTGATTTTCAACCTCTACTTTGAAAATTTGAAACATATTCAAAGCATCAGATTTTTCTTTAATTAGATAGACATAGCCATAACGTGAGAAATCATCAATAAAAGTGATAAAGTATTTTTCACCACTTATACAAGGAGGAAATGGCCCACAGATATCTGTATGTATCACTTCAAGCAGTCCAGAACTTCTAGTGGCACTTTTCTTGGTACTTTTAGTTTGCTTACCCTTAATGCAATCTATACAAGTACCAAAATCTGTAAAATCAAGAGTTGGTAAAACTCCATCTTTTACAAGTCGCTCAAGTCTTTCTTTTGAAATATGACCTAAGCGTTTATGCCACAACAATGATGAAGTCTCATTATTACGACTGCGTTTAGTGCAAACATTAACATTCATATGCAGGAAAGAAGAGAGTCTGAAAAGGTTGAATCAAGATTTATTTTATACAACCCATCAATTAAAGTTCCACTACCAATAAAAGTACCATTTTTTGTCATAGAAAATAATTGGTCTCCAAAATGAAATTTATAACCATCCAAATCAAGACGAGACAAGGAAATCAAATTTCTAGAAAAGGAAGGAACATAAAAGGTATTAGGAAGATCTAACAAAATGCCAGAATGAAGAACTACTCTATAAGTTCCAATGGCTTCAACTTTTGCTCCCGTTTTGTTCCCCATTAGTATTGTTCTTTCCCTTATCATTGGTTGGCGGGTTGTAAGGTATCCCTGCATATTATTAGAAATATGAATTGTTGCACCACAATCAAGCCACCAAGTATTAGAAGGAACATCAACTAAATTGGTTTCATAACAAACAAATGAAAGGAAATTACCTTTCTTTTGAAACCATGTCCTTGCGTTTTACGCAATCCTTTTGCATATGTCCCTTCTTTTTGCAAAAATGGCATCTACCTCCAAAACCATTATGGTTAGATGCCCCTTTATTTGGTGTCTTAAGACCTTTCTTCTTGGTCTTTTTAGGTCCTTTTTCATTATGACCTTGTGATACCAGATGGACCGTTTGCAATCCTTCTCTTTTCAACCTCTCTTCCTCTTGGACACACATAGAGATTAGTTGATTGATGGTCCACTTATCCTTTTGAGTATTATAATTAATCTTAAATGGACCAAATTGTGGAGGAAGAGAGTTGAGAATGAATTGCACCAAAAAGGGCTCAGAAATAGACATATCCATAGATTTAAGTTGTTCAGCTAAATTATTCAATTCATGATATGCTCACGCACACCACTTACCCCATCATATTTCTTAGTAGTCAAAGTAGCCATAAGAGTACCTGCCAAAGCTTTATCAGCTGCTTGAAATTGTTGTTCAACATATGCCAAGAATTCACGCGCTTTGTCAGATTCAGGAATTGACTTCCTGATGTGTTTTGCAATTTTGCTCTTGATAATCATCAAACTCAAACGGTTGGAACGCTCCCAACTTTCATAAAGAGTTTTTTAGGTTGTGTACTTTCAGGAGTAGCAAGTACAGGCTCATCAATCCGGAGACATAGGTCTAAATCTAAACATCCCAAGGTAATGAGCATTTGCTCACACCAATCAGAGAAATTAGACCCATTTAACTCCGAAATGTTAGCAGTAATTCCTGAAAGTGAAGCTGGGGTAAGAGCTGAAAAATTCAAATAAAAGTCATGAGACATGAAAAGAGCAATCTAGTGCATCATCGTATTCTACCTTGGGGTTAGAGTAACGATATGCTAGTGATTCACTCTATAAGTGAGAAACAATTATTCACTTATACATATAACCTTAATAGAGATATTACATTCCTTTGGGTAATATAATAACTCATACAAGAGTATAGAAATTAAAAATACCTTTGGGCAAATTTTATTTCTATAATCTTGATATATAACAAGCATAAATAATCATTGAATAAACATCATCATAATTAAACCACTTTGGTGACAACTAATTATTTTCTTCATGTTTATAATAGTTATTTAGCTTGATTTGCCCAAATGTACATTTATATGGGCTTCTACTAACATTTCAAGAATTAATTGCAATTCTTGATATTTTGAGTGGACAATTATCTCAAAATTTTGCACACAGTAAAAAATATCGCAATAACACATAAAGACTGTAGACACCAAATTTTGACACACCATTTATTTTCAAATATTGGGGGACCTTTTTCTTACTATTTGCAGTCAAATCTTGATTTTTCGGTAAAAATAAAGAAGTCAGCAATTTTGGAAGGCAGAATAGTAATTTTTTAAATTGTAAATACTTTTTCATTAATTTTGGAGGGTTTAAATTCATTTTTTGTACTTTTATATGCATTTTTAAATTTTGTGATTTTTTCGGATTCAGTTGGTATTTTTATATATTTTCGCTAACACAGGGGCAAAATGATAATTTCGCACCGCGAATACCACTTTCGCCCATTTTTGTGTACCAAATTTATTTTTCAAGTTTTCAAACATGTTTCTAAATTTTCTTAACTTTTTTCGGGGTGAATTTCTATTAATAAATTTATTATTTATATTTTTCTTTATTTTTGTGAGAAAACATAGATTTTTAATTTTTTGTAAGGTAAGGTTGTAATTTTTGCAGTCAAGGGCATTTTGGTCTTTTAATCATTTCTTAGAGGTTAAGACTTGTGCACTATAAATATGCCCACTTGCGGATTTTAAAAAGAAGGGGGGAGAAAAATAAAAAGTCTAGGGAGAGTTTTTAGTTTTATTTTTAGTTTTTAGTTTTTTCATTTCACCAAGAACACACTTTTTTTTTTACACACATTTTCAAGTTTACACACACCACACCAAGAACACACCACACATCTTCAAGTTTTCACACACCACACCAAGTACACACACTACTCACTCTCTCTCACGCACTACACACACTTCTCACGCATACTTCACACACAACACACAAACTCACAATCACACACACTCAAACTCACACACAAATTCACACACAAAACACACACATGCATTTCCAAACACACAATCACACACAATCCATCCAAACATAAACACACACATTCACACATGGTTCGAAAGCACACACTTACACACTCTGCATCTCTTTCACACACACAAACACACGTTCATCCATAGGCACACACACAGTTTCAAACCAGGAATCCAGATCAATCTCACTGCCAATCCACCATACACTCACAAAATCACCCACGCTACCCTCCCAATCAGACCCCAACACTGCCCAGTTGCAGTCTCAATCCCAACTACAGCTCTATCATCACCACATCAACCAGCTTCCCACCATCACAACCCCCTACGCACCAGCAACTGTCCCCTTCATCGCCTTCCCCACCAGCCCTCAAAGGCTACCCAATCAGTCCCAATTATTCGCCAAAACAACCATCCAAGCATCAAACAGTGACAATCCAACAATCAACTCCCAGTTCAGCCATCCCCGTTCCTCCCAACAATCAATAAATCCAAATTCACCTTAATTCCTCCACCACCAGTATTCACAAACGTCTCTCCACCGGCATCCCCTTCCTCTAAATTCATACCACTGCCAACCACCCCAACCACCAAACACAGACTAGCCCTCTCTGTCCCTCTCAACTCTCCAAAAATTTGCCAGAATCATAGCCTTGTTTCCAACGCCCTTTTCCCCACCTGCAAAGCTAACAAACCCAACAATTCACGGCCACCCACCTACAACACAGTTCCAATGCCATAGCAACCCACAGCCTAAAAAAAAAAAAAAGAAAAGAGGGCCCTAAATCACAATAGCCAAAGCCATTATCAGGACACCACCTCCATAACAGCAAAAAATCAGCTCCAGCAACCTCTCACCGCAAGCTATGCAACCTGCAAATCAAAGAAACAACAAGCCACGGCAGGGTAATCCACTGCCTGTGACTGCCCTCCCTGCTTACCCACTGCCGAATCACAGTCACAACAGCCATCCATAATCGATATCAGCCCTCTCAATCCAGAATCAACTCACCCGTAACTTCCCAAGCAACCAAACAATACAATTCAACTCACACAAGTCAACAAATCATCACCGCCAGTTCAAGCCTTCTTCAACCTGCATTAATTCCCTGCAAAAACCACCGAAAATTCCACCACCACACACATGTCTCGGCCGCCCAAGAAGGAACCACAAGCATGTCCTATCAGCTAACGCCGTCGGAAAAATGCCTCCAGTTTTGCCTACCCAAACGGTCAGCTCGTCAGCAGCCCATTATCCAGCGAAACGGGTCACCATCACTATGTTTCAATTCATCCCAAGTGCAAGGTAAAAATCCATGGCTTTTTCTTTATTGTCGTCCAGTCACATATTTAGTAGGCATAAATGGGTATATATATGCTTTGAATTGGCAAAGGCTTGCTGATGAATTGAAGGATTTAGAGATTTAGGGATTTAATTTATGATTTTGAAAGAAAATTTCGGGTATTTTTGCTGAAGATGACAAAAGGGGGATTTGGGGGGAAGCCTTACAGCTAAGATGAAGAGTAGAGAACGAGAGTGAAACAGAGAAGGAGAACCTGGAAACAGAAAAGAAAGAGGGAGGAGTAGAGAGAAATTGGAGAAACAGAGGGAGAGTGAATCTGAAAAAGAAAGAGCAGAGAGCAAGCTGGGAGAGAAGAGAAACTGAAGAGAACTAGGAGAAAAGAAAAGAGAGAAAGAAAAAGGGTGACCGGAGAAGGGAGAGCAGAGGCGTAGAAGGAGATGGAGCAGAGAGAGATAGGTAGATCAGACGAGAAAGAGAGATAGAGAGAGAACGGGAAAGATGCTAAAGAAAAGAGAGAGAGAGAGAGAGAGAGAGAGAGAGAGAGAGAGCAGGGAGAAAGAAATCGGAGAAGGGAGAGATAAGAGAAAAACTGGAGAAGAAGAAAAATGACAGAAAAGGAAAAGAGATAGGTAAGAAAAGGATAGTTGACAGAAGATAGAGTTTCTGTAGGAAAGAAATCAATTTTGGGGGGGCCCGAGTAGTGTTCTTCATTGCTGGGAGAGGAAAATGATTTGGGAAAAAGTCTTTGATTTTTTTGTCTGGCATCGATTTCAGAATTTGTGTTATGGGTTTAGGATTTTTGCTAAATTGATCTTATGTATAATAAATATTTATATCTTAGTCCCTAGACTTTTAATCAGTTTTTCTAAATCCCCTAAGTTTTTATTATTTTATACCATTGAGACTTCCAAGATTTTTTATTCACCCCCCCTAGTTTTAATTTCTTTCAAAGTAGGTATTGATTAATTGCAATTAGGACATTTGAAGTTGTTGATTCTAATTTCGTCCATTAATTTTATTTAATTTGCAAAGTTACCTTCACTTACTTTAATCTGTATGGCTTTTAACTTAATTTGTTCAAATTTATGATTTTGCTCCCCCTTAATTTATGTTTAAGTTGCGATTTTTTCTCCCAGTTCACTAAAAATTTATGTTTTTATCAGTTTATTAGTATTTACATTTTATAATTTATTTTTACCTAAATTGTGGCACCTTGACGTGTTTATTCATTTTGTTAGCATTTAGTATCGGGTCTTCAAGAGGTATCTCTATCTCTCGTTAATTTTTTCCTTTATGTGCTCCAATGTGTTCTAATGTGATATTTTATGCAATTTTTTATGCGTTTTTTATTTTATGCACTTTTTGCGTATTTATTTATTTTTTGTTTTTGTTTTATTTAATTTTAAATTTTATTATTTTGACGAAAAATGTAATATTTTTGTATTTAGCTAGTCAATGTAATAGTTAGATTATTTTCCTCATATTTAGCAAAAATTGTGTAATTAGATAGAAAGTGTAATAGATAGGGTATTTTTAAGTTTCCCCCTTAAATTGTAAATCAAGCCCCCCGGTATAATAGTTAGGATTTATTTGCTTTTGCGTGTTTACAGTGTTTATTTCTTTTACCGCTTTACTTAGGATTTTTGCATCTAGAATATTATGCTTATGTGTTATGTGCTCCTATGTGATCTTATATATTTTTATATGTTTAAATTACTTTTAATTCATGCTTTAATGTTTAAATTCATGATTTATGGTATTCCGTCACCACACTAGTCCAACGCTAGTTGTGGCCTTATTCTTTTCCCGCTAGTCCAACGTTAGTGGAATTTTTAGAACGGGCTAGTCCAACGCTAGACCCTTAGGGCATTTTAGTGTTAGGTGCATTCGTGTGCATTTTACATTTCACACACTTTAGTTTTCTTTCCATTCTGCATGATTTTTATTATTATTACTATTATTTATTTACTTATTTTAACAGCATCTTCAAATGCATGATATTTAGCTTGCATCTTACTTAGACTTTAGGACATTTGTGTGATTCGACTAGAAATAGTCGTCTACTCACGTGGGAAGCGGTGGCGTACAGGCCGTTCCCCCCTCCGTGATTAGAAACATTCAGTCACGAGTTATTAGTCCCCGTACCCGTCATATTGCATTCCCACTTTCTTCGGCCACTTATTATCTATATTATTATTTTCTTTTCTTTTTGCATCACATTTTGCATAAAACTCGTGACTCCCTCGAGGTCTCGACTCGGGTTTTCGCAATTAATGCGATAATTCCTGACCAAGCCTTGACGGGACATTCCGACCCTCCCTGATACCCACATTTAGACTTAGGATTTGCATTCATTTAGAT
>CM045567.1:422814-578490 GCA_024721245.1 Mitragyna speciosa | reverse complement strand
TTATGCAGAGGAGTCTTCCCTGGACATGGTTCTTCACTTAAATAAAAGGTAAGCTTGCTATTGGAGTGACAAGAAAAATTGATGCGGCATGTGGATTATGATTTTGGTATGAGTTTTAGAAAAATATAACTTTATTTTATAAAAAAAAAGTAGAAACATGTTTGGTTGGTCATTTTTTAAAAACACAATTGGATAAGGAGTAGTTTTTAGAAAACAATATTTGGCAAGCATGTGGCATTGTCATATCTTACATATAAAGCGAAGTGCATATATTGGTGTTTCTCTTTGTGTCACTTTTTTAAGATTCCTGTATTACCCTTTTCACCAAGAATATAATTGTACAATCTTTACATAAAATATTACAAATAGCTTCTCATAAATCTCTTAGATAATTTTATATCTACCCTACCACACTTTATGAGACCTCAGACATAATTTTTTTGTGAAAAATATAATATACATTCCATAACGTTTACTAAAACAAAATATTATTATATAAAAATATTATTTGATTAGGTACACACATAGTGTGTCAAAATCACTAGTCTAGCATAATTGTCCAGTTCCAGCCACATTCTCAGGTATTTCCAGTTCTCTTCAAGCCAAAAATTTTTCATTTTTTTTCTAGTCAATAGAATGATAATGATGGAATAAAAATATTTAAAGTAGTAAAATAATCGTTTCAACTAAATATTGGAGGCTATTTTACTCGTTTTACTCTTTTGATTAATGATCTAACTAACTATTCTTTGGACCATTATCCAAGCGACAAAGTGATGATAAATTTTTAAGAGGCAAAGTGAAACAAGAACTATATTACAGAGGAGAAAAGTTTATGACCCCATAATTTAAGCACCATGAAGTAAAGAAGAAGTTGATATAAGAAAGGGTTAATTACATTAACGAGGTTTGACCAAATTATAAAACGGTTCTCCATCCTCATAAATTTACAACAAAGAAAATCTTCCCGTTAGTGTAGTACTGTTGACTGTTTAATTTTTATAAATCTAATATGAACTTGTTTAAAAGTCCCGTGTTACCACCAAACTCCAGTCGCTTTCATCCAGCCATTTCTCCTTTTCCAAACCTAGCAACTTTGGCTCGGCAAGCTGTGTTTTTAAATTTGGACCGGACCGGTCATTTTGAACCGATCATATCACAAACTGATTGAGTCTTCCGTTTGAACTGAACTATAAAATCGAAAATTAAAAAATCAGTCAAATCGGATCGAAAACAAAATTTGACCAGCCAAAACTGAATTTGATCGGAGATTTTAGAACCGACAGAGGCACTGCTTTCTAGGCTGGCTCCTTTCAATTCATTCTGTCATTTCACTTCCCTCAATCAAATTTTGGATTCCACATTTGTTTCCTAAAATTGCATAACGTATACATTTCATCCAGAAAATGGTTGGTGGGTTCCAATCCCAAGTCAAAGAAATTGAGAGACTTGGAAAGGAAATAATTATCAAAAGGAAAGAATTATCCCATCGTATTCATCTCATTCAAACCATTTAATCATTTCCTTTTGCGCCTTTGATCGTTGGACTTTGCCTTTATTTAGCACTTGACAAAAAATTATATCTAGAAAATAAAAAAAAAGGTCTTTTTAATTTGTAAGCTCCCAAACAAAAAGGTAGGGCCTATATGCTTAACAATTATTACTAGACTAATATTTTGTGAAAAATTTGTCACTTTGATAGTAAAAAAATTATGTGGGCTATCATCTTATTTTTTGCCCAATGAAATAGAGTTAAAACATGATTTTTTTTAATTTTTTTGGTTGGTTATTATTTTTTGTTTTGTAACAATTAAAATTGGGAAAAAATTACGCGCGCGCACACGCCCACGCACACACAAATATATATTATGACGTATTTATGAGGTCATCTGATTCGACTCCAAATCGATTCCTGATCGAATCTATTAACCTCTGATCTCTAAGTTCAGTCGCATCGATATCCAATCCGAGTATAAAAATATAGCCAGCAAGTAGTAACAACCGAGATAAGATATCCTTAACTCACTATCAGTGGAGACCCACAAGCACCTCTCGGGTCCATCCATCACCACTGGAGTCAAATCTAATTAACATATGTTGACCTCAAATCGAGGAAATCCAAAAAATAAAATCAAAATTCTGCCATAAAACACCCTTCAATTTTTGTCAAAAAAAGAAATTTTTTTTTTGCCACCTTCCTCTTCGTTACAGCACCTTCTCATCCTCTTCCCAATGTCATGCCTCCAATGAGAAAACAAATAAAATGGGAGGAATTGCTAAAAGTTATGCGTGCGATACACAGGAATAAAGCACCTCTTGTGCACTTCTGGTGCTTAATTATACCATGAAATAGAAAATTATAATCCTAAAATATCTAAAATAAAATTTTAATAAACTATGTAGTGGTTATTCGGCGTGTGCGGTGTATCCGGATATTAATCCTATTCTAAAGGAATTCTAAGGTTCGTTTGGTTTACAGACAGGATGACTCATCTCAGGATCCATAATCCCGAGATGAATCATCCTTAGATTGACAATCCTTTCAATCTAGTATTTGGTTAGTACTGAATTTGATGAGATTTCTTAAGAAATAGTCTCATCCTGTGTTTCGTTAGAAATCGAATTGTTGTTTAATTGGCTAAAGTATGCATATATTTATATAATTATTTTTACTTGGCAATCTAACACATATTCAAATAATATTCTAAGAATTATAATATTGTAAAATATAAAAATAGAAATAAGATGAATTATTATTTTTATTTGATAATTCAAAAAATAATGTTTAAATTGTATTATATGAATCATCATATCTATAAAAAAAACATAATAATTAAATATATTACTACAATAGACTAAGAATAAAAAATAATTTTTTAAAGAAAAAATTGGGAGCTTTAAGATCCCAATTAATCACAAAATAGAAGCCCTACAATTATGAGCAACAAAATTAATTAATTATTATTTAACACAATACATAATGATCAATACTAAATAATATGCATATTAAGATCCACAATCATCCAAAAAACCTTCATGTAGTGGTAGGCATGGATTGTTTAACTGGTTCATACATCCAAATTCCTAATCAGAATAGCTTGTATTGGTTTGCCCAACTGTTCCAACTCTCATTGGTTTATTAATTAATTATCGGACACTAGTTAAAGAAAGTCAGGTACAGCGGGTAATTAGAATCATATAATATTAAGTAAAATTTAAAAAATAGATAACAAAATATTATAACATAAATACTGGTTCAAATTAAAAAAAAGGCTACTTGTACAATTTCAATTAATTTGAAAAATAAGTAATAAAATTACAAATTGAAACTTTTGCATCCACTCTTTTTAAAATAAAAAAGTTAGAAATCAAATTTTTCATAATACAAGTAAAAAATACTTATGTTATTTTTCATATTTCGTATCTAAGTTATATCAAAGTAATTTTTTAGTTGTTCACAAAAAAATGATAATTAGAGTATAAAAAGAAGGAATAATATACAAATTAAAATTAAAAAGAAAGAAAAATCAAATATGATATTTAAGTTTTTTATTTATTTTAAACATGAAAATGAAATGATTTTGTTCTCCCCAATTCCTTTATAATATTCAAAAATATTAGCCTTTAAAATATATACGTGAACCGGTTCGATTAACCATAGTTTTTAAAAATTGATATCTAAAATCAAAATCACTTTTATAAATGAGGTTCGATTAACCTAACCGCTTTCCAATTTCAATTCGGTTACCCTCATTTTTCAGTTTAGAATGGAGTGATTATTGCATTTTTTTTTGTTTTTCGATTAAATTCTGCCAACCCCTACCATCATGTCATGGCATGAAGTTAATTATTAACGTGTAGTTACTTGAAATACTTAAAAAAAAAAATTCATAGTTTTACATGGAAAAATAAAATCATGATGAATTCAAAGTGAAATTGAAAAATAAATAAAAACTAAAAAAAAAGAGCAAAACAAACCATTGGAAACATAAAATAATAATACGAACAAAATTAAAAACTTGATACAATCTGCAAAACAATTGTTGAACGAAAAATATTAAATTGTACCTTTTATAAAAGAGAGTCCTGGGAGGATTTAGGAAGATAACATATTAATCTTGATTATTATAAGATATGTCTACAACTAAATTAGTTTATATTATTGTTATTTAACATACACCTTCATCCTAGGATAACTAATACCAACCCCCTCATGGGATTATTTTATCCCATATTTATGGGATTAAAGTAATTAAGTAAGATAAGTAATACGATGTAAAAAAAAAAAACCAAACATGAGATGACATGGGATTAGTTATTCAATCCCATATCATCTCATGAACCAAACGTACGCTAAAGGAAGTGATAAGAATAAAACTCTAGATATACAAAACTAGAGTACTAAAAATCCTGTGTGGTAGAACCTATTGATAAAAATAGAGAAAAGGGATAAATTATTGAAATCAAGCAAAAAAAAAAAAAAAATTTAACATAGAAACGAAAATCCTATGTTAGATGACTTCTAGTACCCGAAAAAAACTAAGGAACACTAGGACTCGCTATGAGATACCTAGGCAGTCTATCATACTTGAATAAATCACTGGCATAATTTACTATGCACTTTTCTAACTTTTATCGTATTCGGGTGTCTAACGAAATGAGATGCAATGTATGAAAATAAAAATCCTTCGAATAAATAAAGACTCAAAAAGTGGATTCTTGAATGGTCAAAAATATCTTTGAGTTCTAAACAGTATAATTGCGTTAATTGTGACCTGCCGAATACATGGACTCGTAGGATATCCCAAAATGCAAATGAGTCTAAAACAAAACATATAATACTCATAATTTCATAGGTGTAAGTGATGCAAAAAAGAATGGAATAAATATGCTATAATGAAAAAGGTAAAAACATAAGAATGGGGACTAAATCGATTCAAAATTTCCTTCATGTAGAGGAATTTAGGGAATACTTAGACTAAAACGTCAAAACATTATCCCTTTTTCGAATAGAAAATTTTAATTTCTTAATTTAATAAGTAATATATCTAAAACATGCAGACTCTTAAAAGAATCCTTGACCCAAGATTTCATTTTTTTATGCAAGAAGGAAAATAAGCATTTTTAGGAGTCTTTCACTTTTAAATCGATAAACATGTGTTATTTAAAATGAACAACGTAAAACTTTTTATTTCCTACATGACATGACAAAGATACTACATGAAATGCAATAATATTATTATAAAAAAATAATATATATATATATATATATATGAAGGGTTTTAAGAAGTTGGATAACACTTGTAATTTTTTTGGATGAAAAATCCTAAAGAAATAAAAAAAATGAATGATAAAAAGTGATTACACGGCAAAATGACAATTAATTCCTACAATAGCATTAGACTAGTAAGTATGTGGTAACGATCCTTAATTAACTGTGACTAATAGTAAATTAAACACATAACACATAAACTAAATAGCACATAAGCATGCTGGCACATAACATATAGGCATAAATTCTATATGCCAGACCCAGTCTAAGAGACTAAATTGTAAATAACATGAAATGTAAGGGCTAAATGGTAAATAAAGCAAAGAATGGGGAAAAAGTACAACTAAAGTAAAGTATGGGGCAAATTGCAAAAACATAAAATCTAGGGTCTAAATTGAAAATAATCAAAATTTAGGGGTCAAAATCAAATAAGATAAATTCTTGGGGCTAATTGCAAATACACAAAGATCTATGGGCCGAGTTGTAATTATACATAATTCAAGGCTTGAGCGTGAATAAATGAAATCTGGGGATCAATTTGTGAATTTTGGGAAATTAAGGGTTTTATTGTGAGAATAATCAAATTTAGGGTCAGTTCATAGATTTCAAAAGTTATGGAGTCTAATGGCAAGATGTCAAAGGTTGGGGGCTACTTGAAAATGGAATTAAATTTGGGGTTGAATCACAATTATTACAATTTGTGGGATTTGGATGAGATTACCTAATGTCCTTCCTTTTATTTTTTGCTCTTTCATTTTCTTTTCTTTTCCTTTTCCAAATTTTAAGTAACGCCTTTTTTCTTTTATTTTTATATTTTGGACTTCATATCATTTCTGTTTTTGTTTTCATTTTCTATTTCTTTATTTTCTTTTATTTATCCCCAGATTTCACTTACCTTTTGGTTTTTTTATTTTTCACTTTCTATTTATATTTCTTTTCTTTTATTCCTATTTTGCCTTTCTTCTTCGTAGGGTCGTCAGAAGGGTTTCATCATCCTGTGCTAATGGTGCTCTGCCAGGCTGTAGTCAATATCATCGTGGGCCACCGTGGGGTAGAACTCGGACGACGCGTTGTCGAGCCCAAATGTTGGGCATGAACTCATATTTTATTGTAGAACACGAATCGAGGGCCAGATTAGCTGAAGGTGGTTAGAAAGCTGCCAAGCGTGGGTCAATCATGGCACCTCCTTCGTTTTTTACTATGCTTAGATGGGGCTCCAGTCAACAAGAAATCATCACAGAAAGCACAAAAAGAACACCAGCCATCAAAAAATGCTCAAGATGCTAGATCCCAAAAAAAAAAAAAAAAAAAAAAAATCCAAAATGGGGTAAGAGAACATTTTCAACCGCTCAGGGTTCAAGAGGGTTCTTATCTGGTCAAGAATATCCATAAGCAGCTAACAAATGGAGAGGAGATGAACGAACCCAATGGTTCGTCTTGTCTATCCCAACTAATCAATAACTGTGGAAAAAAGTTTTCGGTTCACAACCAAGCAACAAATCAATAACAGCAATATATGGTAATAACAAATTGTACAAAATCAAAAAACAATGATACCAAGCCACATCACTGTCCGGTAAAGAGGAGAGCTCCTCGTCATTTGTGGTTTGCTTAGAAAAGGAAGTAGCCGAGAGAACACCCATGGAAAAATGATCCTGAGCATGAGAGAGGACTCCTTTTGAATTGGAGGCACGATCTTCTCGCAAAAAAGGCCATAAAAATTACAGTAGATTCCCCTAGGAATCATTTCTAGATAGAAAAAATTAGAAGGAAAGAGGCCTCTCCTTGGAAGGAGGTATGTGAAAGTGAAAGGGGAGAGGGAAAGATCAATGGACGAGAGAGTGAAAGTGAAGGAAGAGAGGGAAAAGGAACAAGGGCTAGGGAGCACAAGGGGTTAGGCCTCCTTAAGTCTTCAAATGTATGATCTCCTTCCCTTTCTCCCTACACAGGCAGCCCAAAGGCCAAGGGCTTGGGTAGCCCAAGGCAAGGTCGCCGAGCACGATTGACCTCAGCACTTCTCTACAGTGCACACCAAGGTACAAAAAAAATTCAATACAAATATGATGAGAACAACACTGATAGGAACTCAACATACAGAGAAGCCTGATCATTTTGGGTTTTTATTGAGAAAGTCTGGTCACTAGGTTCCCTCGAGAAACATGCCCACGGCATAAAAATGACATGAAATTCAAATATATATGTAACGATCTCCAAAAATTATGAAACTTTCACATAAAATCTTTTAATATGAAAATTGAATATAGCCAAAATTTTGTCTAAAAATTTTAGCGATGCAGTCATTTTGGAAAACACGCTATTAGTGTAAAACTACAAAATTTAAAGAAATAGTAAACAATAATCTAAAATCACTAAATTGTATAAAAAATCTAAAATCACTAGAAACGTTTACGGAAAAATATCACATCAAAATTAAAAAATACAGCTACTTTGATATCAAAAGAACTCCAAAGATCCTCAAATTTTCAAGAAAAGCCTATTAATATACAAAATGTTTATAAAAAATTTTTGTCTGAAAACTTTGATATAACAATTGGTTTAGAAAGCGTGCCACTTCCAAACGAACTATAAAAATCAAAACAAATACCAAATGAACTGGAAAAGCTACCAAAAATTAAGCAAAGGCTTAAAAACATGAAAATGAATTTAGAAATTGAATGCTTGAAAAGACACGTAGCTGTCAAAAGTACCATTCTGTCCCATTCCCACAAGATTTTCACATTTTCAATGCCCCAAATTCTAAATGAATGTTAGATTACCTTGAAATGGCCAAAAATTAAGTACACGGTTAAAAGCACAAAAAATGATTTTAGGAATCAAGAATTTCATGAAAACGACATTTTATGTTGAAAATTATTATTTTGCTTCTCGGTAATAAGGTCAAGTCCCCATCCATTACTGTAATTAGTTTATTTTATTATTTAATAAAATATGGGGTCGGCATCCATCCCCATGTACGAGGTTTGCACAAAAAAAAAAAATCTACAAATTCATATGCACATTTTCAAAATTAAATGCAAAAGGATTTCTTAAAAAAACTCAAAAGAAATAGGTCAAAATTTGATGTCTACTCCTATTTCTTAGTCACATGTGGTTTTCTCTATCTTTCTCCAATTTTCATAAGGAAAACAGACCATTCAAATTTCACCAAACAATACAGCAGAAAAATATCCCACACAAATCTATGAGCACTCTTGGTGGCAACAAATAATGCTAGGTTTAAAGGCCCAGAAATTTGCAAAAAATCTTGATAGCTATACAAATATGTGAGAAGATAAACACAAAAGATGATAAGCAACGCAATTTGCAATAAATTTATCTGGTTTGGTCAACATTGCCTACGTCCACGAATGAAAGTGCAATGTCTATACTTCTTTTCACTCCAACCAAACCAAAAAAAAGAAAGTGCAATGTCTATAGTACCAACGAAAAGACATGTGCTGTAAACAGTTAAAACAAAGCAATAAAACTCATAAAGTACCGGGCACTACAAACTCCATATTTTTACCTACAAATAAAATTTAAACACGTTTTCCTTTTCTATTTTTCCTCCCCAATTTTGATTCTATGTAAGTTTCCATGTTTTTGGTTTTCATTTTCTACGTAAGTTTGACATATGATCTAAAACGGATGCCACCAAGTACAGCAACATGAAAATTGTAACAAAGTCACAAGAAAAATTCCTAAACACTACTATCAAAAAAAAGCCAAACACAAAATTCTCCAAATTACAAATGATAACAACTTGGTCCAAATGCATTTATTTGGCAAAACCTATTGTCAATTTGCACGGGGTATATATATGGGAAAAGAAGTCAAGGCTAATTCATTAGTTTATTGCTCAAAAAAAAAAAAAAAAATCGGCACATGTGGCTTTGACAGCCACATAGCACGAAAACGTAGCGAGCAAATTTTTTTTTTTTAAATTCTAACAGTATCGCTGTGTTTGGGAAACGTGACTCATTAGTTTATTGCTCAAAAAAAAATTGACACATGTGGATTTGACAATCACATAGCATGAAAACGTAGCGAACAAATTTTTTTTTTTAAATTCTGACAGCATTGCCGCGCTTGGGAAACGCAGTGGGACAGTCGCGTTTCCCAAACGCGGTGATACTATTCACTTTACTGTTCACAATTTTTTTTTTTTTTTTTGCAAAAGAGGTTAAGGTTTTTGGTTTAAGGTTTTTTAGGGTTATTATTTAGGTAGGGCTTTTGGTTTAAGGTTTTTTAGGGTTATTATTTAGGTAGGTTTATAGCTTTTAAGTAAAAGTAATTGAGGTAGTTCAATGTTTGGTTTCTAAATCGTTATTTTGGCACGATTTATTGTAACTATGATGCAAATGTACCTAGGGCAAAATCATTATTGTAACTATGATGCATATGTACCTGGGGCACAATGTTTGGTTATTGTAACCATGATGTATACGTACCTAGGGCAAAATCGTTATTTTGACATGTAAATGTCTTTTATGTCTATTTTGGTTTTTAAATTCATATTTTTGCATTTTTAAGCAAATTTTTTAATTCAATTGCATTTGTCTTCTCATTACATTAACTAGCTAATGAAAGTTATCACAAATTTTTTGGCACATAAAAACTATTTTTGTGTTCAAAATAGTTTCTGAACTCAAAAAATTATCGCAAATTTAGAATATACTTAAAAGTATGAAATATGAATTTGGAATTTAAAAATAGCCTAAAAAAAAAAGGCATTCAAAAATTGAAATGACTATTTTGTCCTTGAATTGATATAATACACAGAAAAATAGTAGTTCATCCCAAAAAATTACAAAATTTAGAAATTTTTCCAAGGGTATAAAATATGAATTTAAAAATAAAAAATTGGCAAAAAAGGTGTTTACGTGCTGAAATTACAATTTTGCAAGAAGACCATTGCACACTTTCCCTAAAAATTAGATTTCGCATTCGAAAAATAAAAAATGGCCACAAGATATTAGAAAATTAAGTGGTATATCAAAATTTAGTGTATACAGCTTTATTATTTCTAAATCTAAAATTCTCCAATCCAAACATTAAACTACCTCAATTACTTTTACTTAAAACCTATAAATCTACTAAACAATAACCCTAAAAAATCTTAAACCTAAAACCCTAATCACTTTTGAAAAAAAAAATTTGTGTACAGTAAAGTGAACAGTATCACCACGCACCACATTTCTCAAACAAGGCAATTTTGTTAGAATTAAAAAAAAAAATTTACCCTACGCAGCAGGCTTATATTGGTGCAATGTGGCTGTCAAAGCCACATGTTCTGAATTTTTTTTTTTGAGCAATAAACTAATGAATTAGCCAGAAGTCAATAGTGTATATGCCCTATTATAAATAATTGCAACTCAAGTTCTAACAATTTTATTTACTCTCAAGCAAAAACTAAATTTAATTATTACAACATGTTCCCAACTCATGCATGGCAAAATCACATAAAACACTTCGCCTATTTCACCACAACACTAATACATTGCACCTAAACTATTCCTAATTCTTTGTTTTCCAACCAAAAATTCACTTCCAAAAATAATTTTCCAACTACTCTAGGAATAAGGTACTGTAGCCTTAAAATTAGTGTTATTTCTTACAAAAATTAGGGCAACCCTACCTTTATCACCGCTCTCGTATCTCACCATCCACCCAATTTTTACAAGATCACATACAAACATGTGATGAGTAGAGTATCATTCCCATGAGGATTAATAATTTAGTCACAAATCAACTCTCTTTTATTTGTCTTAGGCTTTCAACTAAATTGAAGAAAATTAGAACCAATCTCTATATTAAAAATAACCTAAAACTAATTTAATACCAAATTAATTAGATTAAATTTGCACAAGACAAATAAATCTCAGGAAGAATCAACAACCCATGAACATTAGGGATTAACACTCAATCACAATTAACCTATGAACTACCAACACTTTGTTATGACCCGAGTGATCCAAAGGTATCAATTAAACTCTCTCGAACATTTAATTGACTAAGCATTAGTTCAATCAATTGCAAAACAAATTAATCCACTCTCATGGTATTAATCTATTAATCAATTGATCTAATAAGGTTATGATGAACAGACTCTTAAGGGTATCTAACCACTTGTTGTAATCTCTTGTCAATAAGTAATTAAATTGATATTTGTAGATCTATTTTGCTATCATCTCTTAAAGCATAACATAACATAAATCATAATTGTGGTGGTCAATCATGATCAAATATTAAGAACAACAAACATCACATAGCAAAAGCACGGTTCATAGATTAATTAAGAGAAAATCATGCTTAAAGTATTAATCCCTAACAACAAATTTAGCTACTCATGTTCATAAAAAATAACGCGTAAACATCGAAGAGATCGTAAATAAAAGAGAAAAAGAAGAATAAAAATATGCACTCTTGAATCTTGATCTTCTTATTGGTCTCTCTTGATGATTCTTGTATTGTAGAGTGATTCTCTAGGGTTGATGTTGCTTTCTTTGATGATACTTCGTGTTGCCTATATATAGAATTGTTTATGTCTTTAGAAAATTATATTTTGAGTTGTCATAGGAAAGAACTCGCTAAAATAGCGCTTTAGCTTTTTTAGCACCGTCTCGATCGAACCAGCTGGTTCGCTCGAAATAAAATGCTACACACCTTGACACAATTGTTCTTTCGCTGGTGCTTTCCATTCTTAACCAAATGCCTTGATTTTTGCCTACAAAGACAACACAATTAGATATATTCTTTCAAGATCAACTTTATCAAACAAAAAACACTCAAAAAGACCCAATTTTCCTAATCGATAACCACAAAAATTTGAAACACACAATTGCGAAATGCACTAAGATCGCCTTGAGATCAGTTTGCTTTTAAATTTTACTACTTGAAACTCTCAACCTTCAAAATTTGAATTAGGTTGTGTTGTGCATGAACAAGAGCCTTAATCTAAGACTTGGAGGATTTCAAAGAACAAGAAGATAAAACTCTAAATGAAAGGGTTAGTCATCACAAGATTGCTCTTGATAAAACTTGGGAGCGGTTCTTAATCAGCAAAGAACTAAGACAGATCTCAGATCGAAGAACTCACGTAATATCATAAATCACTTATTATTGTTGCTATGAAAAATGCTCCACAGAAAAATGTTACAGAGAATAATCTAGAAACTTGATAAAATACTAAAACTAGTCGTAGGCAAACCCGTAGAACCCGACTAAACGTTTTGATTGTATTCACAGCGGACCCTGGGTGTGGGTAGAAGGCACAGCTTTGTTCTCCAGATTTTGCTCCTTAGGACTAAACCTTCTGACAGCACTCATAGCTAAATTCGTGACGTGAGTTCATGCAGAGGTTCATACTGTTCATTTGCTAGTCGAGGCTGACATTCTGACCATACCCATGGTGCGCACCCACGATGTGGGTTTGTCTGTGGGTCCAGTTAAAACCATTTTTTCCAACTTCTTTTCCATACCAAACTTTTCCTCAAACCCTTGACCTCAATCTTGAACACCAAATAGACGAATATATGACAAATACGATGAATCTCATTGCTTTTATATCATACTTTGATTCTTTGAAACCCTCCAATTCATGTTGACTAATGAATATCAGTAGTGAAGCTTCTAAGATTGAGATGGGCGCTAACACGCACGTATCAAACTCTCCCTCGTCGAAACAATTCGTCCTCCAATCATTGCCTAAGGTAGATCATCGATAAGGCACGATCTCAAGAGGTGACTCAACAATTATCGGCTCATCTTCCATTGACTCCTCCCCAGGTGGCAAATCCTCCTGTAACTCTTCCATTGGTTCCAAGGTGAAGACTCTTTAGGCTCAATTTCATTTGGCACCTTTTCTTCTTTAACTTTATGAGCCTTCCTTTCTCTTGGAGCAGCCATATGAGTTTCAATCTTGGCCATAATCCTCTCCTTACCTTCTTCATCTATGAGAGCATCCCATCAGTTCAACGTCTCTAACAGCATAGAACCAAGATAATGTCTTCTAGATGATTTAGAATTCAATGATCACTCTGTCCCTCTTTGAAGTAACACCTCCATAACCATAGCCATCATTAATAAACTTCTTAGACGAGGTAGAATTGAAGCTTCTCTTTTTGTGAAACAATCCCTCGGCTTTCCAAAGATCAAATATAAAATCAATGCCCTTTTGAAATTCTTGCATAAATTTTGAGATATTCCTTTGTGATACAATCTAAAAAAAATTGTTAGAACAATACAAAATAATTTCACCCACTTTAGGCTTTTATTGTCTCTCACAACTCTTGCCTTTTTCCTCTTCTTCTTTTTCTCTTTTTTTTCCCTTTTTCTTCTCTTTTTTTTTCCCTCATTTTTCCTTTTTCTTCTTTTTCCTTTTCCTTCCTTTTCCTTTCCTTTTTAACAACATAAAATTCAACACCACAAAGTACAAAAAAAGCAAGACAAAGTTCAATGATGAACAGTAACTTGGGATGAACAATGTCATGATTAGTAAATATATATATATTTTTATCATCACAAAGAACTTACACATGAACAAAACTTTAATTCAAGAAAGATCAAATCTTGAACCAAGAAACGACAAGAACAACAAGACAAAAGACCCAAAATAGAATATTACAGAAAACTACAAAAAATTAGACTAGACGAAGCAAATCAATACAAACAATAGACAAATTGATGGTTTTTGGTTAAGACTTGAAGTACTTGATCAAAAACTCAACACGTTTGACACAAATAAGAGTAAAGAAAGGCATATATCTGATTTTTCTAAGGAAAAATACAGATAAAAGAACCTAGAACCAAGGAAGCCTATGCTTTGATACCACTTGATACGCGTAGAGTTGCAAAACGCACCAAAATAGTCTTGAGACCAGTTTGCTTTGGAATTGTACCACTTGAAAATCTCAACCCTCAGTATCTAAATTAGGTTGTGTTGTGCGTGAAAAAGAAGACCTAATCTAAGAATTGGAGGATTTTCAAAGAACATGAAGATAAAACTCTAAGCGAAGAGGTTAGTCGCCACAAGATTGCTCTCGATAAGACTATGGGGTAATTCTTAATCAACAAATAATTAAGAATGATCTCAGATTGAGAGAACTCATGTAATATCATAAATCACTTGTTATTGTTGTTATGAAAAACATTCCACACAATCGCCTTTATATAAGCTTACAAAGAATAATTAAGAAACTTACTAAAATACTAACACTAGCTATAACCTACCACAATTACTAATTTACCACATGGTTACAACTTGTAAACAAACAAAAACACATAATTAAAAGCATGATTGAATGTTCTGACCGTACTCACGGTGTAGTATGAGGCGTTGCTTCATTCTCCAACTTTTGCTCCTCACAGCTAAACCTTTTGACTATACCGCCAACTAAACCCAGAGCGTGGGTTCGTGTGAGGGTTCATACTATTCATCTGCTGGTTGAGGCTGACTTTCTAACCTTACCCATGGTACGTACCGACAATGTGGGTTCGTCTGTGGGTTCGATTAGAATCCTTTTTTCCAACTTCTTTTCCATGCTAAACTTTTCCTCAAACCCCTTGACCTCAATCTTGAATACCAAATAGATGAATATATGACAAATATGATGAATCTTATTGCTTTTAGGTCATACTTTGAGTCCTTCAAACCCTCCAATTTGCATTGGCTAATGAATATCATTAGTGAAGCTTCTAAAATTGAGACAGGTTGCACGTATCAAAATGACTCTCCAAATACATGTAAATTGGACATACATCAAATACCCCCCACGTTCAGGCTTTTGTTTGTCTCAAGCAATCTAGCACTAACATTCAAATCTCAACAATCAAACCAAATTTCACCAACTTAACCAAAGCATCCAACACTTATATTATTCCAAAAGTCAATGTCAAATAGCTCAAAAACAAAAACTAGTCATTAACGAGGATAATCACACAAGAACTAACAAAAAAATTATAACTGTATGTACTACTTCATAACCACATTAGTCTAGAAATTACCAAGTATTACCAAAACAATTCAACTTGCAAAAGAACTTTCAAAGTCATACAAGCAAGGAGTCACACAATTTTCTTGAAAATGTTAAGCGTAGGGTGTCTAGTTGTCTCTTTGTTCTTTTTTTTTTTCTGTGGGTGCGTTTTACACTCCATCCCACTCATTGAGCATTTGACCTTACTTAAGACATCATTTAGTCTTTTTATGCGACTCACTAACATGGGGCTCATGAGAAGATCGGTTACTCAATTAGATCACAATCTTAAGTGGTTACTACACTATTCATAATTTCAACCCAGATTTCTAATGGTCAAAATCAACAGAATAATTTAATTTTCACTATCATTGTGCTCCTATTCACATTTTTTTCTTTTTCATTTCTCCTTTTTTTTTTCCTTCTTTTCATTGAACACCCTCATCTCTATAAATTCAATCACATCCTCACAAGCTTGACTTCAAACATATTCTTTCACTACCAAACTCTTTTGCAATACAAGTTAATTAAAAAACTAAGATTATAATGAAGAATCCAATAACAAATATCAAATATAACAATTTTGTGCGACCATCCATGTTACTTAATAATCATCATTCTCAAAAATAGTCACAAACCTCATCCAATAAACATGCTAGTGAAATAAACTTCATCCTAGTCACAAAATTCAGTTTTCATGTTTCAATTCAAACAATAATGTTCATCTACTCAAAAACAAGTCAAACACACTATTTTAAATCACACTTCAAAGATACAAAGCACAAAACACTAACTCATACCAAACACACCAAAACATTAACACAAAACAAAACACTCCAACTGTCATTCTTATTGTTGCACCCTCCCAAACTTAATTTCTCACATTGTCCTCAATGGGAGGAACAAAACAGAACACACATAGTACTCAAACAAAAACATAAAAGAAAGCAAGAAAAATGAAAAGTAAGGAAGAGAATACTCCCCTATGTCATGGAGATTCAAGAGGTAGAGATGGAGATGACACATGGAGAACTGAGAGCTCATCGTATTTCAGCAATTTGAAATTATGATAGACTTGCTCTCTCTCCACATTTGATAGCAATTGATCAATTGTATCGAGTTAGTCTGCCACTTGTTGGTGTTTTCCATTGAATTTAGTTGCACACCCATACTGCGGTTCATCTCTTTTAGCATCCAGTTATGCAGCACTTGCATTCACTTGGCTTCCTCATCCTTATCAGAATTGTCATTCACTTTTACTTTACTTTTTCCATGTTGTTGGCTACCACCCTGTTGAAATGCCACTTTCATCGTTTTGATTGTTTCCACTACTTCACCATTTTGTTCATCTTCCTCACCATCCTGATCAATTATTGTTTCAAAGAACCACTAGCTTTCGCTGCCAATGGAGTCTTAAAAGATTGCCTATATTGAGCAGATCAAAGTTGTAATTGAGGCCAAATAATTTCAATGCTCATCAATTTATCCACATCTAATAAAAGACTCTCATAATCTTCCATGGTTGACTCTACAAGATCCAAACTCTCAAATAAATAACCAATCCAGTGACGATGTGCCCCAATGAAATTGCGCAGTTGTGTTGTTATTGCCCATATAGGAAGTTGTACAAAATAATTGGTGTGAGGGAGACCCATTGGTTTTCACCTCGCAAACAATTTAACAACAACCTTATTGCCCTCTTGTTTTCCAAGGATAGAATGACATAAAAATATGTGAAAAATAAGAGTGCCATGGTTAAGAATAATGCCATTAGGAGAATTATGAGAATAAAAAATTGACTTACCTATCAAATTTTTTCAATATGCAGAATAAGAGAAATC
Source organism: Mitragyna speciosa (assembly GCA_024721245.1). NCBI lineage: Eukaryota > Viridiplantae > Streptophyta > Magnoliopsida > Gentianales > Rubiaceae > Mitragyna > Mitragyna speciosa. The sequence continues at coordinate 561,403 of CM045567.1, read as the reverse complement.
CAAACTAGACTTAGACACACCATTCTTTCGAAACCCAAACACTTCAAACATGAGATCATAGTCAATCTTAATAGTTTGGTCTAGCATTCTACATTCTATAATTTTATTACTAGCATGATTAGGCTTAAGAGTTGTATAAAATTCTAGAGTCAAAACCCTACAAATGTGGTAAGGAGTCTTCACAAATTTTGCTAGTCCTAATCTCCCACAAAACTCATTTATTTTCTCTTTAAGACCAAGTTTTTCCAAGAAATCATAACCAAAATATCTAGGAGTTGCAAAATGCCTCCTAGTCAAAGAAACATACCTCTTACCCTCCTCTTCAGTATAGATTGGGAATGGAGCACCAAATTAAAAAGAAAGATCATTTACCTCAATTGAAAACACTTTCTACTTGCCCTTGTTGGATGAATCCTTAGATTAGGTTTAGGAGCCATTTTTGTGCAAGGTATGGAGTTGGGTTTTGTGAGGTGATTTGGAGTAATTTGAGAGTTGGAGCAAGATTTGGAAAAGAGGGAGGCGTGGTGGCTTTGGAGATAAGAAAAAGTGAGGATAAGTGAGAGAAAGAAAAGACAAAGAAAGAGATAGGGTTTGGCTTGGGATTTGGGCCGATCTGGTCGAATTGCATAATTCTATCGAACCAATACATCAAACACTACTAGCAAAGTTGCTTGTGCCTTCTGGTTCAATCAAACCACCTGGTTTGATTGAACCAAAAGCCCCATCGATTTTTTTTTTTTTAACAAAAAGATGGTTTATACTAACATCTTCTCTCTAACTAGAAGGACTTGAAACTTAAAAAAGAAAACATACAAAAGAAAGTCAACCTCAAAACAATTGGAAGAACACAAAAGAAAAGCAATTAAATTAAAAAATATAGGCTTGGGTTGCCTCCCAAGCAGTGCTTGTTTAAAGTTATTAGTTTGACTTTGACTATTGCATTGTCTAAGCAAGAAAGGGGTAGGAAACAATTTCCCTATAGTTATCCATGCGCTTCCCAAAATATGACTTGCCACGATACCCATTTGTCTTAAATAGCTCTTCTTTTGAATTCTTCAGCTATAAAACACCATGACTAAACACTTTTGCTACCTTGAATGGTCCACTCTCTCTGGATTTAAGCTTCCTAGAAAACAATTTTAATCTTCAATTGAGCAATAAAACAAAATCTCCTTCTTTGAATTTCGTAGGAACAATGTGGGCATCATGCCATTTCTTGGTTTTCTCCTCATAAAGCTTCTCATAAGCTAATGTCGAATTTCATCTAACTCATTGAGTTCCAATAACCATTTCTCACCAACTGACTTCATATCAAAATTTAAAGCCTTAATTGCCCAATATGCATAATGTTCAAGCTCAGCAAGTTGATGGCTTGCTTTGCCAAAAAGCAACCTATATGAAGACATGCCAATAGGTGTTTTAAACACCATTCTACATGCCCATAAAGCATCATCTAGCTTATTTGCCCAATCTATTTTTGCTCTATTCATCTTCTTCTCCAAAATTCTCTTCAACTCCCTATTTGAAACCTCTACTTGGGTGCTAATTTGGGGATGATACAGTGTGGCTACCTTGAATGTACCCCATACTTCTTGAGGAGAGATTCAAATTGCAGATTGCAGAAATACGTACCACCATAACTAGTAATTGCATGTGTATTGAAAAAATTTTCTTGATAAACTAAACTACCACCCTGGCATCATGTTTTGGAAAAGCCTTTGCCTCCACCCATACAGATACGTAATCAACTCCTACTAATATGTATTTGTTTCCATAGGAAGATGAAAATGATCCCAAGAAGTCAATTCCCTATGCATAAAAAATTTTCACCTCTTGAATGCTAGTGAGAGACATCTATTCCTTTTTGAAATGTTACCCACCCTTTGACAACAATCACAATGAGTCACGAATTCTCTAACATCTTGAAATAAAGTTGCCCAATAAAACCCACTTTCCAAAACACACTCTGCTGTCCTATTTGCTCCAAAATGACCTATGTAGGGTGAGTTGTGATAATGGGTAAGAATATCCAATATCTTGTATTCGGGCATACATCTTCAAATCGATCCATCTCCATAAATTTTATAGAGAAAAAGGTCCTTCCATAGGTAGTATTTGGCTTTAAATAGAAATCACTTCTTTTGTTGTTAAGAACGATCAAAAAGAATTATTTAGCATACTATAGTGCATATATTTGTCAAATTTGCATGATATACCCATTAAGAAATCTTTCATTTATCTCCATCTCAGCTACACTACCTTTAATTCCTCCTTCAATCCGAGAAAGGCATTTCAAACCAGTATCCATCAAATTAGCCTAGCCTTCGCGCCTTTCTTGGCGAAAAGGTATCTCATAGCAGCATAATTTGTATAAATAATAACCTTAGAACTAAGTAAATAGGATCGAAACTTATCTATTGAAAAAACCGCAATTAATATCTCCTTTTCTGTCGTGGTATAGTTCATTTAAGCTTTTATAAGTGTACAATTGGCATAGTAGACAGTGTGCACTTTCTTGTCATTTTTCTACCCTGCGCATATCCCGCTACTTGATCCCCTGCATCACATATGATTTTAAATGGTTGGCACCAATCTGGAGAGAAAATTATCGGAGTTGATACAAGTGCTTTCTTTAACCTATTAAAAGCACATAAACAAGTCTCATCAAAATTGAAAGAAATATCTTTACTTAATAAATTGGTAAGAAGTCTATCAATAAGAGAACAATCCTTTATAAAACAGTTGATAAAATCCAGCATAATCCAAGAAAGCACGAACTCGCTTAAAAGAAGTTGGAGAAGGAAATTTCTCTATCATTTCGATCTTTGTTCGGTCTACATCTGTTCCTTCTTTAGATATTTTGTATCCCAAAACGAATCTCTCTTCTATCAAAAAATGACATTTCTCCCAATTGAGTAGTGAACATGTCTCTTCACATCTCGTCAAAACTTTCTCAATGTTGGCAATCCTAATTTTAACATGGCAAGACAACAAAGATCATGGAGATTTCAACAACCATCCAACCAGGATAGGTTATCATCTTTTGAAGCCAAGGTAGAAAAATTAATTGAAGGTTTGGGTGAGAAGATAGCCAACCAAAACAAAAACTAAAGGAGGATGGAAGTGAAGTTTGATCATGTAACAAAAAATTATGCTTCTTCCATTCATAATTTGGAGATTCAGATGGAGCAGCTAGCTAATGTCATCTCATGAGAAATCTTGGAAATCTCCCCAGCAACACTGAGGTAAACCCAAATGAGCAACTCACGGCAATCACGCTAAGGAGTGGAAAAGAGTTGAATCAACTCAAGAAAGTCAAGAAGTGGGAAAATATGAAGTACAGGTTCAAGAGGAGGATATATGGAATTCTATCTTTTTATCTTCAATTCTTAGCGTGAGCTTTCCTTCATGAACATCTACCAGAGCTTTTCCGATATTCATGAGTCGTCTCCCAAAAATCAGAGAACACTCTTTATCTTCTTCAAAATCTAACATCACGAAATCTATGGAATTATGAATCGGCCCACCTTAACAAAAATGTCTTCCACCATTCCATACAACTTCTTAACTGAATGATCTGCTAGTTGCAACAATATAGAATTGTTCTTGATATCTCCTTCTCTAAGCTTCTTGAAAATAGATAAAGGCATCAAGTTAAAGCTGGCACCTAGATCACACAAATATTTACGAAATTCCAAATTACCAACTACACATAGAATTGTAAAACTCCTTGGTCTTTAAGTTTAGGCGGTAAAACTTAAACCAACTATCAACTCTACAACACAATTTCATTGCCAAGTAGAAAAGTCTAGATTTTATATACTTGGTTCTACAATATAAGAATCACTCTACAACACAAGAATTATCAAGAAGAGACCAAGAAGAAGATCACAAATTTTTATTCTTCTTTTCTCTTTTCTTTATGATCTTTTCAATGTTTATGGGTTATTTTGAAGTGGATTGTATGAACATGAGTATCTGAATTTATTATTAGGAATTAATACTCTAAACATGATTTTCTCTTAATTAATATATGAACAATGCTTTGTTATGTGGATTTTGTTGTTCTTAACGCTTAATCGTGATTGGCCATTGTGATCATGATTTATGTTATGTTATGCATTGAGAGATAGTAGCATAATAGATCTACAACCATTAATTTAATTGCTTATTGACAAGAGATTGTAATAAGTTGTTAGATTTCCTTAAGAGTTTGCTCATATATAGGAGTTTTTTTGCCTTTAAAAAATTAGGTATTGAGTTGTAATAGGAAAGAGTTTGCTAAAATCACGCTTCAGCTTCATTAGCATTGTCTCGATTGAACCGATTGGTTTGTTCGAAAGAGAATGTTGCATACTTCCATGGCACTTTCCATTCTCAACCAAATGCCTTGACTTTTATCTACAAAAATAACACAAATTAGTTTCATTCTTTCAAGATCAACTTTATCAAGAAAACACTCAAAAAGACCAAATTTCCCTAATTAATAACCACAAAATTCAATTTCCAAGCAAATGTAAATTGAACACACATCAACATGTTAAATAAGATTCATTTTCTCACGCATTATGCTTCAAATCGAAAAAAATGGACTAAAATTCAACTTTGCTCATAACACAAACCATAACTCAATGTGCCAAACAAGGGACTTCGATTGATTACACTAAAGTGGGAACCCAAGCCTCAACTTCAAATTTCACATCCTCAACCCTTTGTAAATATGAAATTTTGTGATACAAGGAGAATTTTGGTGTAGATGTTTGGACAATAAACAGATAAATAGAATCTTGCAGGCAACAAATTTATTGGATTTAATATCATCTAATGGAAAGAGAAAGAGGAATTCTTTAGTTTATGAGTATTCCATATACTATGATGTATAAGCATGGTTAACGAGACAATGCTAACTATAAAGTTCAATGAAGAGAAAATATCATACTTTTGTAAGAAAATAAATTCTGGTGATGCAGGGTTGAAATTTGATGTTCAAGTCATAAACTAGGAAATTACTGCTATAGTACATGAAGTTAGCATAATATTTATGTGTTTGCATAGCAATCTTGTGTCCATCTGGATAGTTGCTTTTTGAGATGTTTTTTAAAAAATATTACTGCATCAATTTTAAAGATTCTTCTCGATAAATATGTATCCGAAATAAAAAGTTAGTTGAAAAATATTTATGAAATTTTTAAAAAACATGTTTCTAAAAACATAACCAAACAAACAGAACCCTTGTTGCCCTAAAGACAGAGAAATCCAAAATTAGTGAATGAAAGCACATGTATTATCAATGTGCATAAATATCAAAAACAAATCTAAAGAACTGCAGCAATCTTTAAGCAAACCTAGTAGCCAAATAATTTCAGGACAACAAAAAATTAATCTAAACTGCTACTGCATGATTACAGTTATTATATATTGACATAAAAACTCATTCATGATTATGCCCACTACTTTCTTTTCGCTTCTTGCTGCTTTTTCTATTATTAGATTTTATGTGCACATGTTGAAAGTGTTCTTGTAGCAATTTTTTTTTTCATCATTCATTGTTGTGCGCAATAGATCAAGATAGTAGTTTTTGAGATGGTTAATGGCAAGATAATTGCCCATTTGTGATGTCTCAATTTGATTTTTGCTATCAAACAGACATGAATGCTTCTCAGCTCCAAGTAGTGACATCAAAGTTCACTTAGAAGATGGAAAGTAGGTTCTTTCAGGTTGGTAGAAGTGACGGAGCTCCACTTGAAAGGAAGATTGCTCAATAAGCTTGAAGAAATAGGGGACATTTAAGCTATTACCTTTATCTTTCTTTGGTTGCTGTTGTGAGGACTAGGTTTTTGAGATCTTTAAATTGCATTAATGTTACTTCGTAATGTTGTAGATGATTTAGGTAGATCATTACTTGACTTAGTTTTGATTTTTCTAGTTTCTTTACGTTCTATTTTGTGCATTAAAGAAGTGTATTGTAAAAATAGTATGTTAAACAATTTTTGTACAGTTTTGAATATTATTTTTTTGCAATAAAAAGGATGGTTATTTTTTAAATATTATTATTGATGATATTGTAATTGATTTGAGATACAATATAGTAATTGTAATAGGATTATGTGATTCTATTATATACATCCTGATTTTTCTCAGGTTGTGTAGGAAAAATAATAATTACAATGACATCCAAATGTTGTCACTGAATGTAATGTATCCAGTAACAATGCCATGTTGTCACTGAATATAATTCATAGTGATAATGTGATGTCAACACTAAATGTAATGTTACAAGCGACTACGATATGTTGTCATTGAATGCACCATTGGAATGGAAATAATGTGTTGCCAATGAAGGGTAATGGATCAGTGACGCTTCTTGTTGTTACTGAAGAATACATCAATGTTGACAAATCTTTATCAATGAATATTATCATGTAAAGCATTAGTGACCACATGAGTTTGCCACTATATACGTAAGTGATCAGTCATGACCAAACTCGTCACTAAAGAATGCATTAATGATAATAGGTTTGTTATTAAATATTGAATGGTGGGTAGGTAAAGCATTAGTGATGACATAACTTTGTCATTGAATATGTAAGACATCAAGGACTGCCAAAGTCGCCACTGATGAATCTATTAATGACGACATAGATTTGTCAATGAATAGGTAAAATATCAATGACAACAAAGGTCGTCACTAATGAATGTATCTTTGTAACAAGGCTAAGCTTTAGTGACGACTGGGATTTGTCATTGAATTAGTTAAACTATTAGTGACGACCAAAGTCGTCACTGATAATTAATCAATAGTGATAACAATGTTTGCACTTTCTCTGACAAGAGAAAAAGCCACTACAATTTCTCTATCCATTAGTGGCAACAAATATAGTCACTAAAAGTTATATATTTAGTGGCGACTTTTAATGTTGACACTGTTCACATTTGGTGACAAGCCTTTAATGACAACTCAATGGCGACATTTTTCTTGTCGATAAAATGTATTAGTGATAACATTTTTGGCTTTTTTGACTTTCTATTTTTGGAGCAAATGATCTCCCCTAATGCTATTTCTTTCTTTTCATCTATTTTGCATTTCATTTTTTCTTGCTCAGGTATGACGTCATTTTATTTTTGTACCATCAAGAACTAACTTAACCATGTGCTTCCCATGTTGTGATCTTGATTGTCAATGTCACACCCCAAATCCACCATGACTTGGAAGATAACACACTGTGAGACTCAAAAAGTAAACTTCTCGAACCTCACAAGGCATCTTGTTTTTACTATACCACTTAATGTGAAAATTTAAAAAAAAAAACTTTGAATCTCAAAAATTTATTTTATCACATGAGAAATTCTAGAATACTTCAACAAAATCCAAAATAGACCATTGTATCTTAAATTCTATCAAACCAGCCTATTTTGTGGTTTCACACCACTTATTACAAAAGTTGATAACTATTCTAAATTTATCAACTAAATCTCTCACTTGAACCCCTAGTTACTCATTCCCATCTCCATCAGCCTCCGCATACACTAACTCTTACTCATCAAGTCTATCTACAAAAATGTTAAAATTATGGGTTAAGCATGGATATGCTCAACAAATAGTTCCACCTATTCTTACTAGATCACATATTTTACATATGTGCATACAATTTCAAAAATATTAGTCAAATTTCACACAAAGCTCAAAGTTTATGGAACTTTTAAAACATTCACATGAACAGATATAAATTGCAGTCACACTTTCTTAAACTCATATTTAGAACATGAAAGCCACATTTCATTCATAGGTTAAAGTTATTTACTCAAGTAGAGGATCATGCATTTATCGGTCTCTATGTACATAGCCTAATGAAAAGGTCTAACGAATATGGCCTAGTGTTTAATCCCCACTCAGCAAGGGTCTAACGGATATGGCCTAGTGATAAACCCCAACTAGACAAGGGTCAAATGAATAGGGACGTTATCCTACCGAATTAGTCATGATCATACTTGAGTGGCTTGGGTTACATAACAAAGCATAAACATACATAACATTTGTACTTTCAGATTTTGTTGAGCAAATCATATGTAATCCGAATTTTCATATGTACAAAATAACATTTGACTTCATGAAAATTACAATTTTTCAAAACATGAGGATAAGGAGAATTACTCTTCTTAAACATCACAAACAAAGAGTTGTTTAATTTCTAACCTAGAAATCACACATTAAACACACTCACATCAACTAAAAGGTCCATTAATACACCACAACCTACACTTATATCCTAATGACCTTCTCCTTGATTATTCTATGAATTTATAACTTGAAAATAAATTTTCTAGGACAACACTATCTCAGAAAAATATAGTTATCTCATCATATAACTATTAAATTTAAAAATCAAAATACCGTTAGAAACTAGATTCAAAATCTCAAAAGTTTCATGAAGACAAGATTTTGGAAATCAGTAAGCTTAACTCTAAAAATTTGACTTGAACCTCAGACAGTAATCTATCTATGGTTGATTTTCAACCCAAATTTGAAAAATTGTATTTATTTTCACAAAATTCTAATGCCTTTAAAATTTTTCCTACATAAACTGTAGACACCAAATTTTGACACACCATTTATTTTCAAACATTGGGGACATATTTGTATTTTTGGGTCAAATTTTAATTTTTCAATAATTTGGGGGACAAAATAGTAATTATATCTGTAAATATTTTTCTATCAACTTTTGGGGGTTTTAAATTCATATTTTTACTGTCATGTGAATTTGTTAATTTTTTATAATTTTTCTAAACTTAATAAGTATTCTTTATATTTTTACCATCACGAGGGCAAAATTGTAATTTCACCCCGGGAATGCCATTTTAGCTCATTTTTAGTTCCAAATTTATTTTTCTAATTCTTTAAGCATTTTTCTTAATTTCCTTGATTTTTCAAAAACGATTACTATTTTTTTCTGTGAATTTTCATTGCCCAAGGGCAAATTTGTCATTTTACAAATTAAATTCATTTTTTCACCAATTTTGAGTAAAAAATGTACTTTCTAGTGTTTTAAACTTATTTGTAATTTTTGATAATTTTTTGAGAACAATAACTATTTTTCTGAGAATTTTCATTGCCCAAGGGCAAAATTGTCATTTTTACAAATTAAATTCATTTTTCACAAATTTTGAGTCAAAAATGCATTTTCTAGTGTTTTAAGTTTATTTATAATTTTTGATAATTTTTCGAGGTCAATAGTTATTTTTTTTGTAAATTTTCATTTTTCAAGGGCCAAATCGTCATTTTACAGCTTAAATTCATTTTTTGTCAAATTTTGAGTCATACAGGCATTATTTAATGTTTTAAACTTACTTGTAATTTTTGATAATTTCTTAGGGCTAATATTTATTTTTTGTGTATTTTCGTTGTCTAGGGACAAAATCGTCATTTTACACTCCGAGCGCGTTTTATCAGTTTTGAGCCCTAATTTTTATTTTTGAAATCTGCTGTGAATTATTTTTGAAAATTTAGAGATCGCTGTCATACTTCTTGTATTAATTTTTAATTTTTGGGTTAAAAATATTTTTTTAATAAAATTAACATTTTTTAATATCAGTGGCATTTTCGTTATTTTACTGCATTCTTGGCCAACAAGACAAGTGGGCTATAAATACCCTCTTTAATCAGCAGAAAAAAAGAAGAAAAAAAGGAGAAACCCTAAAGCACTTTGATTTTTGTGCAAAAAGATCAAATACACACATTTTCACACTCAAAAACACACACACACAATCGTTCCTTTTCAAGAAGGTCGCTGTTCCCTGTTCATCTTCTTCAACATCAAGAACGAATCACTTTTCAACTCCAAAATTAAAAGGTAAGTTCTTAAGTTCTGATCCACTTTTATTTCCTTGTTTTTTCTTTTTTTTAAATCTGATTAAATTTGTTTGTTTACAATCTTAATTAAGTCTTGGGATTACTTGCTGTTCTTGTTCATTTTTTGTTCTGAGTTTCTTTTTCTAGATCCTGGATTTTCTTGCTGTTTTGTTATTGGATTTGTGTTCTTGTTTCTGTTTTGGGTCTCTAATTCTCCTTTTCATCTCCACCGTCTCCTTTTCAAGCCACCCGACCACCACCTGTTAAGCCACTACCTAATTCCACCCAAAAGCAATACCCACCGCCTGCTACTGCCCCTGTGCAACCACCATCACCACCATAGTTCGCTCCCCTGTCTTCAACCCCAAATTCACACAAAACAGCAAGTCATTGCAACACTGTCAGATACCCACAAACAGCCCGCTGTCACCGAGACCCATCATCATTTCCCCCTTTTTCAACGTGTATTTCTCATCATCAGACCAAGCCTAACCAAAATCGTCATCTCCAACTCGCACAATGGCAAAAACGCACAACATCACAATAACAATGACAGACACATACGGATTCACTCAAACCAATGGCAAACCCAAATTTCCACTCACCAATCACAGAAACACCACTGTAATCCCATCGGACCTCCATAATCTCCAACAACAGTCCCCTCTAACACGGCTGTAGCCCCAACAATTGCCCATTTTAAGCCCTCATTGTGACACCACCATCACAAAAATTGCAATCACCCGTTACTCTGTCCATTACCAGTGCCATCGCCTCCAATTTCAACCCAATCTCTACAATCCAAAGCCAAACCTTCACCACAATCCACCTACAAAGGGAAATAGCAAGCCACTAGCAACCCTCTACTACTGGAAACCACCATCAATCAATAACAACTCCCATTTTCACTAGGACTTTCCCAGCGCCACCTCCTCCCATCGATTTGCCTCCACTGCCTCCTCTTTATTCACCTAATAACCACCTGCCCAGCCACACAAAATCACCCAATTCACCACTGAATCAATCAAAAAAAAAAAAAAAAGGAAGAAAACTTGTATCAACCTCCAATTCCAATAAACAATTCACACTACCACAAATCGATTGCCACTGTCAATACCTCCATCTCCCCGTTTCGATAGAGGAGTTAACTTGGGGCATTGTTTTCGTCAACTTCTGGGCAGAGAGTGAGATGGAGAGAAGAGAGGGAAAACAGTGAAGATGAGGGAAAACTGAGAGAATCCAGAGAACAGAAAAAGAAAGAGAGAAAGCAGGGCCAAAGGCAAAGCAAAGGAGATTTCGACAGAGAAAGAGGGAAAATTTTAGAAGGAAAAACAGAGAAATAGATAACAAAGAGGGAGAGAGAAAACGGAGAAAAGACTAGAGAGAAGAGGGGAGAATAAAGGAACAAACGGAGAGAGAGCAGGGAGGGAGTGAGGACGATAGAAAGAGAGAATGGCAGAAGAAAATCAGAAGAAAGAGAAAAAGAAAAACAGAGAAAGTGAAGAGATAAAGAAGAGAGAAAGAGAGAGAAAATAAATGGGATCTGTTTCTTTTCATTTCTATTTTATTTTATTTTCTATTTTATTTTTTATTTTTATTAAGTTTAATTGTTTTCTTATTGGACTTAAGTTAGTTAATTAGTTACTAATTTAGTTAACTAAGTCATTTTTGGTTAATTAATTTAGTCTAACTTAGAGTTATATGTTTTTCGGATATTTCATTAATTAAGTCTTTAAATTTGTAGATTGCCCCCCCTTTAGGTTTAATTTCTTTCAATCAAGTATTTATTAATTGCAATTAAGTCCCATTAGTTGCTAGAATTTATGTTTTTGTGCCACACTTGTTAAAATTTATGGTTTTGTCCACCCGATTTATTTTAATTTTGCATCGCAACCCCATTAGATTTATTTATTTATTTATTTATTATTTTAACCCTCAAGTGTTATGGAATTTTAGTTTTAGTCCCCTTAGTTGTTAGAATTTACTATTTAACCTCCAATTTGCGCTAATTTTCATTTTTACCCCTAGATTTTTTTTTTCAATTGTGCCTCAATTAATTTAAATTTACTATTTGGCCCTAATTTACTCTGCTTTTTATTTTCCCCCTCTAACTTGCTATAATTTACATTTTTCTAATGTGTTAGTATGTCGTATTTTACTCTTTATTTTATCAAGTAGTTGTCCTTTTAACTTGTGTGTTCGTTTTTAAGCTTTAGTACCGGGTCTTCAAAGAGGTCTCCCGATCTCCCATTATTTTTCCTTTATGTGTTCCAACGTGCTCTAATGTGATATTTTATGCAATTTTTTATGCGTTTCTTATTTTATGCACTTTTCGCGTATTTATTTATTTTGTGTTATTTAATTTTAAATTTTATTATTTTTAACGAAAAATGTAATATTCTTGTATTTAGCTAGGCAATGTAATAGTTAGATTATTTTTCTCATATTTTTAGCAAAAATTTGTATAATTAGATAGAAAATGTAATAGATAGGGCATTTTAATTTCCCCTTTAAATTGTAAATCAAGCCCCCCCGTGTAATAGTTAGGATTTATTTACTTTTTGTATGCTTACATGCTTATTTGTTTTACCGCTTTCTTTAGGATTTTACATCTAGATATCATGTTTATATGTTATGTGCTCTTACTTGATTTTATATGTCTTATATGTTTAATTTGCTTTTAATTCATGCTTTACTATTTAATTCATATTTTATGGTATTCCGTCACCACACTAGTCCAACACTAGTTGTGGCTTCTTTCTTTCCCGCTAGTCTAACGCTAGTGGGATTTTTTTTAGAACGGGCTAGTCCAACGCTAGACCCTTAGGACATTTAGTATTAGGTGCATTTGTGTGAGTTTCACATCCCACTTCACACATTTTTAGTTTTCCTTCCATTTTGCATGATGATTATTATTATTATTATTATTATTTATTTTTGACACATCTTTAAATGCATGACATCTAGGTTGCATCTCACTTAGAAATTAGGACATTTGTGTGATTCGACTAGAAATAGTCGCCTACTCACGTGGGAAGCGGTGGCGTGCATGCCGTTCCCCCCTCCGTGAGTAGAAATATTCAAGTCACGAGTTATTAGTCCCCCGTACCCGTCATGTTGCATACCCATTTTCTTTCTTCACTTACTATATATTATTATTTTCTCTTCTTTTTGCATTTCATTTTGCATTCACACTCGTGACTCCCTCGGAGCCTCACCTCGGGTTTCACAATTAATGCGATAATCCCGATTAAGCTTTGACGGGACATTCCGACCCTCCCGATATTCACATTTAGACTTAGGATTTGCATTCATATAAATACATCTAAACGCGATAGAATCTAGGGTTAATTTAAAAAATTTTGATTAAACCTCGCAACTAGCATCGGCTAGGTTGAAAGGGTGCCTTAGGCGCAAGCCTTTGCCTTTCCTTTCTTCAAATGTGACTCCCGAACCTTTTTCTCTCATTTTTCGTAGACCGAAGTCGAAAAAAGGTTTTAAAATATTTTTCAAAATTTTTTTTTATAAAAACGACTTTTCGAGTGACTTGGTACACCCTAACTCAATACCAAGTGGCGACTCTATTTTTTTAAAATAAAACCCTTTTTCAAAAATTAGTTGGCCAAACCTGTCACACTTTTAGTCCCGGCCTTGTTTTCTTTTAAAATACCATTTTTTCTTAAAATACACTTTTTTCAATAAAAATCTGATTTTTCACACGCGCACTATTTTTTTCTAAAAACTTACTTTTCAAAAGGGTCATCAGACTAGACCGTCTTTTCGGGACGCGACAGTTAACGACCCCACTAGTACCCTTTGCCTTCACAATTTTTTGGGAAGCGACATAAATTACTTGTTTCTAGTCACATAGAATGAATTTCATGCAAAACAAAGGTCCCTATCGAAAGTTATGATTTTCTAAACATCAACATCAAATCAGCCTATAGGAGCGAATTTCTAGATTTGCAAAATGAATAAACTTTTAAGAAAATAACTGCTAAAACACATTAAAAAATCTCTAAAATTTTTAGAATCACACTAGATTCATTATATTTTAAATTTGAAGATATTAGCTTAAAAAAGTTGTGGGTTTTGCTTCTTAATTAAATCTCTATTTTGTTGACAAATATGAAAACAAATATTTTAATTCAATAAAAACAAGTTCATCACATCCATAAAACTTGAAAATGTTTTTATCACTCCAAAATACCTGTAAAACATTACCATAAATATTCCTCGGTAAATCCAATTAATTAAATTTTTTTCTTGATTAAAATTTCATTTTAACATGGTGTTTTGTTTAGTTACAAATAAAAATTCATAACTTGAATACCACATTGAATTTTGACCTAAAAATTTGTACACATATTATTGACACATAGAAGTACCAAAATAAAAATTTTCATACAAAAAGAATTAGTATATAAATAGTTACGAATTTTGAATTAATGCTCAACAAATCGAGCAACCTTGGTAGTTCTTTAAACCTCTTGCATATAAACCCATCATATTTCATATTTAAATTTTTTAAACACACAAATCAATTTTTCTAGACATGGCCACAATATTACAAGGTCAAAATTTTAGTTTACATACTCAACTATAAAATTTTGAATTTACTAAGGAAGTCTAGTCTAGAGGAATGCATTAACCCACAATCTCCAAATGTCTTAACCCACATGCTCCTCCTTAACGTTGCTTGGTCACCTTGGTGTTTCACAACTCCTTCCCTTAAATGCAGTTGTACTTTCCACTCTGTACTCCCTCTTGCTTTGTTTCTAAAGAGAATTCTAGTTGTACTTTTAGTTCTAAGGTAGATATATATAATTAATACGATAACACTTAGACAATTCTGATGAGGATAAGGCTTCTGACTTCCTTCTTATCAACAAATGCTATAACGATAAACGTACATTATAAATGTTATCTTGTAGATATAGAATTTATCTAGCTCTATTATTGAGTCTTATGTAAAGAAAATGAAAGGAAACATTACAAATAAATAAATAAATAAATAAAATTTCACAATTATCGTAAGAAAAATACGGGGTACTATAGTCAAATTGCCCCAAATTGAAATGCCTCAAATTGCGAGACCCAACCCCAGTATTGTGCCATTTATGATGTTATTATGAATAAAATAAAGATTGATTTGTTTCTTTTCCAATAAAAAATATAGCTGACACACCACCTAAGAGCACTAGAGAATCAAAAGAAAAATGTATTAAAGAAAATGTTATGGTGATGAAAAGTTACCAAAAAAAAAAAGTTTGCAAGTTGTTGTTAAAGTGATAAGCTTTGTTGAAATTTACTATTTCTCTATATAAATTTATCAATTTGTTTGGGAGTCATAATAATAAAAAGTCATCGTAGCATTTTCAATTCAACTAATAGTAGATAAATGGAAGTTAGATTAAGGAACTTCAGTGAGTTTCACAGGATAAATAGATGCAGATATAGATGTTATAGTCAAATATAACGAAAGCAACATTACATCTAAGGAAATGAAATTCAACAGTGCTAAAAATGCCAATAGATATTGATGTTAAAGTAATTTATGGCAAAAGTCTTGCACCATTTGACAGACAACTCTAATTAAGGCCAGTTTGGCGTAGTGTTTATAAAATGGGATTTTAGAATGTTTGAATTTTGAGAAGAGATTTTCTAGAAAGGTAATTTTAGAAAATCCACTGATGTATAATGTATTTTAGAAATTTACATGCAAGTGATTCTAAATGAAGATATCCAATATACCCTATTGTCAATTTCGTTAACATATTAATCTATTTATCTGTACTATAATAAAGGTGTGAACTTGTTCTATTAATAAAATATAAAAAGTATGGTATGTTTCAAAGTTGAATGCCTTTTTTGGATTACTGAGGCTGTTTATGTATCACAAACATTTGAGGGGTGCTTGGTTTATGGATATGAGAACTAAAAATGGGAAAATTAATAATTTTTATATCTGTTGTTTAGTTGATTATCAAACAAATCATTCTCTATGAGAATGTTAGAAATTGCCCCATATCATTCTCCTTTTGTGACTTGGATTTCAAATTCATTAAGTCATTAATGTAATGAAACTCACTTGGTTTCAAGCCAAATTTGTAGAGGAAAATTGCATAAATTTACACTAATAATAAAGTTAATGATTCGTATTCCAATTCCAAATCTCAAATGCGCTACTTAAACTTTGAAGTACCTATAAAAAAAAACATTTAATTAGGCTTTTCTTTGAACTTGTGCTAATAAAATTGAAAGCTAATATAATATATAACAAACGTAGTTTGAGCTCTGGAGACTGGAGCCAAAAGCTACAAATTAAATGAACTTTTGCCTGAGCGTGTATGATCGCGTTAGCAAGTCCCAACGATTAACGTCATGTGACTTCCCAAACACGAGAGAAGTCATTAGGTATAAACTCTTTTCTTTAAGTGGAAATTCTTGTCATATTTTCAATATTTTCAGTAGTCAATATTTTATAGAAATTTTACTTAGTATTATAATAGTGAATATTATGCTATAGACACGATAGAATCCTTACTCCGGTAAAGGTTCGTACCCAGAGAGGAAGGGGGGCGAGGGGAAGAAGAGACATTTTCAAATGGAAATCAATTAAAAAGGCTTTCTGTTTTGTTTACAAATCTTTCATCAATACTCAACATTCATTTTCTAAAATTCTACTCGATAACTTATTAATTAGAAACAACACCATGCTTAGCTAGCCCCTGTGCCATGCTTAGCAAGCCAATGTGCCACACGATTATCACTCGATATTCATTTGTCGTTGATTAATTTGGACAGAATCAGTGGCGGAGCCTGGAATTTTTTTTAGGGGGACGAGCCTAGAGTAACAAGCAGTTAAATATTAAGTTTAAATCTAAATAACTCATGAAGAAAATATTTTTAGGGAGGGCATAGTTGATTTTTTTGTTAATTTTTGTGGGGCAAAATATAATAATACAAACATTTTTACTTACAAAATTTTTTTTTTTACAAGTTAGAAGGAGGGGGGGGGGGGGGGGGGTGCCTCCCTGGCCCCCTGGCTCCGCACCTGGACAGAATCTACATGCTATATTACTTACATCAATCACAACTCTGCTTCGAAGTACAAGGATAAAAATGCAAGAAGGAATGGGATGCTATTTTTATCCGCTTTGGTTAAATTAGGATAATCTATCTAAATCATTGTGGTTTATCTGATTCTGGATTCCCATTGCATGCATAATTATATAAATGAATTTCCTTCTTCCAGTAATGTTTACATCCACAACGTTTGACAGGCTTGATGATGATCGGACGGGCAAAATTGGGTAGTCCGTCATCTGCAAATGTCTGGAATTTTGCACAAAGTGATGTGTCAGCTGTAAATGTCTACAATGGTGCTCTTCTTCTATCTTCCTAAAGCAATTAGTGAATGAAATATCCTTTGTCCACAAATCTTTTGCATCTAAGGCCCTTAGAAAATGTCTCTGTTCATACATTGACATAGATCCATAGATGATGAGGGTAATGAAGAAAGCCATTCCAACAATGAGAAATATGCCCCAAAGACTAGATGATACCATATTGTTTTGTTCTGGACAAGTAGTTTGCTGACCTAACCACTCATTCTCAATACCAGCTATTTTGTCCCCTTCAATAAGGTTTAGGACTGCTCTTCATATAGCAGGTACAAGAGGGGAACCAATTGGGAATGCCTCTTTACAAGTGGCAGATTACAGTGGAATCAAGCAAAAGAACAACATCATTCACTTGATGTGTCAAGGAAAAATTTATGGTGCAAAACCATTGCAAATAAAGTAACAGCTTTTGCTGAAAAAGTAGATCTAATTAAATTTTGCCGAATCATCTAAGTTAGAGACACAAATTACTAGGCATTTTTGCACATTAGAGAGAGAGAGAGAGAAGAAAAAAGAGCCGGGGGGGGGGGGGGGGGGATAACATACAAAGCCAAATCCATCACTCTCAATTATCGGTGAAACCATGGTGTACTTGGAGCAAAGTTTTGAGAGGAAAACCTTCATGTAAGGTATTTCATTGATAACAGTTACAATATCACCATGTGCCTTGTCTTTGATAAAAAGTACTTCCAATTCGTCCAAGGTATACATACTCCTTCCCAAGATCAAAATATCAAATATTTGAATACAATCATAACATAGAGGCATACCTGGATTCATATTTTGACTGATTGCTATTTGAATCCTTTGAGACTTGGAATGGCCTTCTAGATCTACATGTATTCTTCTAGATCTACATGTATTCACTGATCTTTTGAGAAAACCCTTTTAGTTTCTCTCTCTGATATCTTTCTCGATGATAGAATATCAAGAAAGAGATGTTTTGTAATACTCAAAGTGTACGAACATGTGATCTGGAGACCATAATCCTACTTATAGATAACTTCCTTTTTATCTTTTAGTATTTCGATTTCAACCCATCATTAAACTAGAAATTGCCTTTAAGTTTATACACATTAAAGGCCCACACGCTATTAGATACATCAAAGTTCAAACCATAGTTGATCACTTTAAATTGGACATAACCTTATTTAACAATCTGCAATACATAATTATTCACATATAAGTCCCATGTTGGATTAAGGATCCAACAATATCCCACTTGGACTATATGTGTAACCTTATAATTATGTTTAGCAATATAACCTTTTGAGCTCAACTTTACTATCATCAGTAACGTGTATCCTCAACCAATTCAGTCCATCAATTATACCAACATAGAATCAAAGCGACTTTTGTTATATTTTCATAACTTAACCCATCAATGGTCACGTATGCTAATACAATCAAATGACATGAATCATGAAATAGATGTATAGCATGGAAATTTCATGCAATGTGATCTTAACATGCCGATTTTCAACCAATCCATTTTAAACTTTTGCGAAATCAACAATGCTAAAATCGGAGTGTGAATAAGCTGAAACTTTATTTTGCACAAGAAATATTCTCAAAACTTAAACAATTAAAGAATATCAATGTCATAAGAGCATTTAAAATAACAAACTCTGACTAAAAACTAAATATCACTTAATGACATGACACCCATATGAGCAGTGTGGTTGTGAAACACTTAGAGTGGCAAACCTTTAGTAAGCAGATCCACAGTCATAGAGTTTGTTCCAATATGCTCTATAGACAACTGTGCACTCTGAACTCTTTCTTTAACTGCCAAAAACTTGATGTCTATATATTTCGATTTTGTAGACATCCTGTTATTATTGGAATATTGAACTACTGACTTATTATCACAAAATAACTTGAGTGGTCTCTCAATTTTGTCTACCACTTATAGCCTCGTGACAAAATTTCGAAGCCAAATACCATGATTGGATGCCTCATAACAAGCTATGAACTCTACAGCCATAGTGAAAGAGGCTATAAAAGACTGTTTAGCACTTTCTCCAAGATATGGCACCCCCAGCTAGGAAGTAGATATAGCCTAATATTGATTTCATAGTATTTTGGCATCTAGCATGATCAGAATCAATATATCCAATGATCTTGAGCTGATTTGATCTTTGATACGTAAGCATGTAGTCTTTTATTCTCTGCAGATACTGCAAGACCTGTTTGGTTGCTTTCCAATGGTCAGATCCTGGATGGCTTAAAAATCTTACTAGCATTCTTGTAATGTATGCAATATCTGAATGCGTACAAACCTGAACATATATTAGACTCTCTACTGCCGATGCGTAAGGAATCTCCTACATTTCCTTTTCCTCAAAAGCATTCTTAGGATATTGATTGAGAATGAACTTATCTCCTTTAGCCATAGGGGTGTCGCCTCGTTTGCAATTTTGCATGCCATTACCTTTTGAGAACCTTTTTGATATAGACTTTTTGTGATAGTCCAAGAATACCCGAGCGATCCCGATGTATTTGTATGCCCAACACAAAAGATACATCACTAAGATCTCTCATCTCAAAATTCTTAGTTAGAAATATCTTGGTTAAAAATTGGGGAAAAACACTAATTTTTAAGAAAATCGTCAAATTGGAGAAACTTAATTAAAATGAGCCAATTTCATGCTAAAAACACTAAAAATATCCTAAAACACATAATAATACACACACACACACACACACACACTAAATAGGTAAAATTATCTCTTAGCAGACTTCCCCACACTTGAATCATTGGTTGCCCTCAAGTAATTGAAAATTTTGATATCAAACTATGATTCAAGGTTTGAAATAATCAATGCATATTTTTTAATGTAATTTCATAGCCCATGTGAATAGGCATTATGCAATCTTTTGTCTTATCTTCAATACTTAGAATATCAAGCAAAGGAGAAATAATTATATCATAATTAAGCTAGTTTGACTTAATTACCCTTTCTTACCCAATTTCACAAGAAAATGAATCATATGGTCAATCAGCTACCTTACATTTTATGATCATTTTATTTTTAACTTGAGGGAGTAAAATTTAGCAAACTACTTACTCAAAATGAGAATTCATTTGACGCAAAAATCGACATTGGCCGATGAAGGTTCCTGGTTACTCAACACCTCAATATTAAGCAAGTAACAAAAGCTATATTTGAGAATTAGAATTGCCTTTTTACACAAAGATCGACATTTGGCCTAGATAAAAATCTCTAATTATTCAACAACTCACTTACTCAAATTGCTATACAATAGCTCATAATTCATGTATTGTTTAAAGCAAAGTCGATATTTTTTGTATGAAGACTCCCAGTTACTAAGCAGAAGAACCATTGGAGAAGAAAAAACTACTTTATTCCTTTTCATTTTTGTGGTGTGTTTGTCCCTCATGTCATTTTATTTAATCGAAGATTGCATGCTTGAACTAGTTGACCATAATCAGCATTTAACATGAAGAATCAAATATAGAAGAGAAATTTCACCAAGCATGCAAAATTTAGACATAATTTCTACCATTTTACAAGATATACTTTGTTAAAGAACAAAACTCTAATCACATACTAAGTATTTCTCAAGTATATGGAGAATAGATTCATTCAAAGTGCATAAAGTCACATCAATATATAAAGAAATTTGAAATAGTAATGGTATAAGCTCATTGCGCTTTTATGTAAAATTGAAGCATTTGTGAAAATTTTCAAAATTTTTGGCACATTTTGCACAATTACTCTCAATTCAAATGAAACATGTATCTTAAACCTTCCCCCCACACTTAGAATGCATATTGTCCTCAATGTGTAAAGAAAAAGATAAGAATGAAAATTAGAACAAGAATACTCCTTTTAGTTAGTAGAAGAGTCCAGAGTATGTGTTGGAGAATTTCTTCTGCATTGCTTCATCAATTTTCTCAAGCTTGTACATTGTACTTGAATCTTGCAATAAACTCAATGAATTAGGAATGCTTAGTTAGACGCTAATTCTCACTTAAAATCATGCATTGGATCCTTGGTAAAATCATTCAAACATGTTTCAAGCAATTATTAGATGTACAAGTCTTACTAACCATTACCTTCTCAACCTATGACTTGAGCATACAAATTAGTTGTGATGAAAACATGCCAAATGTTGCCTTAAACCATGATTGAATGAAACATATAAAGATTTTACATCTTAACAAGAACATTGAAACATGAAATATCAAGCCCTTAAAGTTGCTAAAAAATCATACAAACAATGCCCCAAATATCCCAACCAAAAATCATCAAAACAGCCCCAATGTTTGCCATTCTGGCCCTGATCCGTGGGTCAGACCAGCAGATCCATGACCTGCGGATTAGGCTACCCATCCAGAAGTTTGCTGCAGCCATTTCTTGCTACAGGTTGATTTTTTTTTTTCAACTTTGAGGGCTGAATTTTACTATTTAAACCTCAAGTTTTGTCCAAACAACTTTATAATCATGTAACCATGTTAACAAATTTTCAAATCCTATGTTAAACTCGCCCAAAACATCAACACAAATGAAATGAAAATCGATCAAAATAGGCTTATGCATCAAATGTTCATGGATTACAAAATGAGACTCACATTGCTCAATTGAACTTTACTCATGAATAGTAATATAATGGAATAGTAACTTTGAAACTTTCAACTCCAAAACTACTTTAAACACATTCCAAATGATAGAACAAAGATGTCTACACCATCTAAACACATGAAACTCCAAAGTTATGAAAATTTGGCATTAAACATCTAACTTTAAGCACGAAACTCAAAGATTGAATAAAAATGCTTCAATTTCAAATTTAAACAAAATAAATCAAACAAATTATCTTCAAACATACTTAAAACATAAACATGCCAAAACAACTAAAATTACCAAAAATATTGGGTTGCCTCCTCTCAAGTACTTTATTTAAAGTCTAGAGTTAGACTTTTCTCCAATCCTTTTACATAATTGGAATGTTCCACAAAGGATGTAATACACCTTTAGTGCATAATTGATTTAGCCAGTGGAGGTGCATTCTTTGCACACGAATTTGTGCTTCTTTATTAACAATCCACTGAACCATTAAAGCCAACAAAAAAAAAAAAAGCACTTAACCAGGAAGTCACAGCCAAAACTAGCCTAAACTCTTCTCTTGTGTTAGCATGTCATAAGTACCAATGAAATCAATATGAGAATTGAAAGAAAGTCGTTTTTCATTCGTAATCATATTACATGGCATTTCATCATACTTAACTTCAATATCATGAATATGCTTGTTTTCATCCATAGAATCATCATATTCATCAAAAGTAGGTGAAATTTTAGATTGATCATCATTCTTATTTTTCACATTTTTACCTACTTTTTCACAAACATATTCATTTTCATCGTGCATAGATTCAAAAGTAGGGAGAATAGACAATTTACATTGATCATCATCATTGATCATCATTCTTATTTTTCACATTTTTTCCTACTTTTTCACAAATATATTCATTTTCATCATGCATAGATTCAAAAGGAGGGAGAATAAAAAATTTAGCATTATCTTCAATCTCCATATTTTCCATTACCTTGCCACATTCAAAATTCATTTCACACATTTGTTCCTCATTATGATCATAAGTAAAAGATTCAAGCTATTGATCAACATGCTCAAAACAATCATCATTACATTCTAAATCATAATCATCATCATCATAAAGAGCTATATAGGATATATTCACTTGTGTTTCATGAAGCTTTTCATATTGGAATAACAAATGATTTCTACCACACAAAGCACAACATATATCACTATCACCCACATTATTATTGTTAAACATGCTTTGGGATTCCTCATTCATCAAGGCCATGCAATTTTCACATGCATGTCCATGATTCACATTCTCATAATTAAGTTCATTTTCCATTAGAATGTTATCATATTCTTCATGCTTTAATTCATCAACATCATGACCTTTTTCTACGTGTTGGAATTCATTCATACATGAAGATTTTTTACCATTCGCATGTTTATGCTTAATGTTCCTTATCATGATTACTATATTCAATATCTTCATGCACACTACAAGAATCATGAGAATCACTTTTTACATCCCAAAAGTCTTTTTAATAATTGCCCCAATTTGGAACTCCTAACTTTTCAAAGAATCTCTTTTAGGTTTGTCTTCATGATAAACATAGATATTTTCATATTCTTCACGAAAGGAATACCAATAATCAAATCTTGATTCTAAAGGTTTATAAAACATTTCTTCAAACATACCTTCATAAATGCTGGATTGGAATTCATCATTAGTCCTAGAGGTATCATTGGATTAAAGTTTGTTTGCCATATGTTTGATGAAATGCTTGAGCCAATTCTCCAATGTCCTTCAACTTCCTTCAACTTAAAGCCATCAAATACCTACAAAACAACAACAATAAAGAAATGTCTAGATTAATAAATCTTCGCTTTTGCCTCAATAGTGCCAAGTTTTCTTTGTTTCCCAGGCAATAGTGCCAAAACTTGATTGTGTGGTTTAGATGCTATCAAAATTAGATAAAATTCACACAAACAAGTAATAAAATTTATAACCTAATACCCTTTTTCACAAGTGCACAGATCAATTGTAGTAGGGAAGTATTAGAGTCGATCCCACTAGGAAACTTTAGTGACAATTACCAAAGCATGTTAACATATTTAATTATCCAGACAATTCATCAAACATGTGTTGTGCATAAAGAAGAAAGTTTAAATAATTAGGCCTCGTTTGGTTGACAAGGAATGTGCTGGAGGAAAGTAATCTTTTTCCTAAAATTTAATATATATTGTTTGGTTCAATTCTCAACCAATTAGGAAAGTAAAAATTTTCCTCAAACCAAGGAAAGTAGTTGCACATTCCTAGGATTCTAAATCCTCAGGTCTTGGTGGTATTGTGATTACTTTCCTTGGGACTTTAATTAAAAATATGCTCAAGACGTTTTTGGCTCCTCCCCCCTCTCTCTATCTAAACAAAACAATCATCTCTTTCCTCCCTTCTCTAACAACGTAGACTCTCATATTCCCAAATTCTATTCATCCCACAACTCCAACAATGTAGACTCTCATACTCTCAAATTCTATCCATCCCATAACTCTTTCTTTCATCTGATATCTTCTCACATCATTACTGCACATATTTTAGGTTCATAACAAGTTTTATATTTTAGCTTTGATTCAATTGAAGTTTTGTGTGTATGTGTGTGTGTGTGTGTTTTTTTTTTTCTAAATCTCGCAACTCCCTCAATGGCTTAGGGTTTCACTTACTATTTCCTTCTCTGTCCAGTGATCTCTGAAAAAAGGAAAAATAGAGATTGAAAAAATTTCATGTTGAAGCCCATTTGTCCACTAATAAAGCAATACAATGTTCAAAAATCTAACGTTACTTACGTTCTCAGCTGCAAAATAGGTTCTAGGGAAATGTTAGTAATTATTTTTGTTGATGTTGTTTATGCATAAATAATACTAATTTGTTCTCCGAGCAATCAATCATTTGGAACTTTGCTGAATTTCAAATAGTAAGGCTTCTAATATGAGAGTACATATGTTCAAATAGTCAAACACCTATCCTCCAACAATTGAACTAAGCCAATACATAATGGATAAATTTTATTAAATTTATCACCGGGTTGCTTCGCTTAATGAACATCATCTTCTACAATGGCCATAGAAAATGGCATTTTACACCTTCGGCATTTACGAATTAATATTTTGATTGTTTATATAATATATTGATAAGATTAATTTATGAATTAAAATACTAAGAAGAAAAAAGAGACAAAGAGAAAAAAATTATATTCATCAACCTATAATTTATTACTAATTTTGCAATGTAGAATAACATTATTCAATCGAATTCTTTTTTACATATTATAATTGTGGGGGTAGTTTTGATAACATAGTGTAAATATACATTACATTACTTCTTACACTATTATAAACCAAACACTGTAACAGGAATCCAAATAATTTTAGTGTAAATATACATCACATTACTTCTTACATTATTATAAACCAAACACTGTAATAGGAATCCAAATAATTTTCTTGTAAACATTCCAAGGAATATCCAACCACTTAAATTCCTAGAAATCAAATTACATCTTAGCTTTACTTTCCTACCAACCAAACGAGGCCTTAAAGTAAAACTAATTTATGGAATTCAAATACAAGTTTTAGGGTGTAGAATCCACTAATGATCACCTATATATATGAAAAGATTAACACCTTGCTTATAACATCTTGTCTTACTTAGGATTCAATTCATTTAGTAACCAAAACTTATTCTCATATTGAATTGATTACTAATACCAAACCTCATTCTTATGATGATTTGATGTAACTAATAATAAGATTTCCTACTGTCATAGTGAAGCTTCCTATTGCTAGCGTGTTATGATCATGAATTGTGATCATTAATTGTTAAGCAAATAAAATTATTCCACCTATAAGCATCACATCCTCATGTGTCTACTAATAGGTTTCGTCTACTTTTTTCTATTGTTACATCCAATTCTCATTGCCGTATAACAAATAAGATGATTTGCAATTGAGATTAATCAACTACAAATATGAAAACCAACTAAATGAAAAAGAAATATCAAGACACATCAAGATAAGTCTTATTCAATACACATCATTAGTTTTATCTACCCCTTAAACTAGTATTTAGATCATAAATGAAAAATATAGCATGAAAGTCATGAAATTCATACACAAAACTATAACAAAGTAAGTAAATAAGAGATAGGATGAAGAAATCTTATTCAAATACTAAACAAGGCTCCAAGTATCTTCTATTTCTGCCTTGAAAATGAATTGGTACGTAGGAATTCCTTAAGAGTCTTCTTATAAGTACTGAATTTCCTATTATACACAATAAAGAAAGTACTAAACTACAACTACTTGGGAGTACTCCTCCTTCCAAGACTTATTCTAAATATTTTACAAAGGCCTCTATTTATAGAAAAGCATAGCTCAAGGTCACTTTCAAATTTGCAAAATTAGAATGGTGAAATTTGATTCTCCAAGCCTCAAAAGTCTTCCTTGAGCTTTTCAATGTGTTCTAGGGAAAAGAAAATGTAGTTGTACATTGAATATATTGAAAAAGGAGTATGAACAAGCTACAAGTTAGAGAGCAACTGAAAAGCACTTTTCTGGAATGGATCTACGGATAGGATCCGTGGGTTGGTGGTCTATAGATTTAAGTCTACAGATTGCTCCTAGAGGATTGAAGAAGTAGTTTTTCTCAAAACATAAAAGTTGTAGAACTTTGAGTCAGCTTTCCAACACCATAAGAATCAGGTTATTTGGAGATTTGGATATTTAGATATAGCCAAAATAGTAAGACGTTGTTGGGAAAGCTTCATAGCAAGCATGTAATTCAGTAATATGGATATTTGGCTATGAAAATAGGAGAACTAGATTTTGATGTCTCATAGGATTTGTAAAGTATCCTCTTAGCTTTAAAATGCATCAAGAATCATCTCAATCTAAGTTTTGTAGCTCAAGATATTGCCATACTGAAATGTGCCCTTCTTGTTAAATTCTAGTTTTCTCCAATTCTTCTATTTCATTGCTTCTTTGCCCTTCTCTCTTGTTGGTTACTCATTTGATACCCTTGAGACCTTTTTTTTATGTTGATACTTCAATTTTATGGTAAATTTGTTGATGAAAAATTTTCCAAAATTGAGCAACACAATCTCAAAGTTTTAAATGTAAAAATTATTCCTTGAATTCTTAATTTAATCATCCTTGAATCTACTAAGAATGTGTTAATTTATAGTCCAATTGATCAAAATTCTTGTTCAATATATAAAACTTTCAAGATTGTACAAAAATTGTGCATTAATTTGTTAAAAATATAGCTTTTGCCTCAAAACCCTAAAACCAAGTAAAAACCCTAATTTCTGGGAAATTAATCAAATTGGAGAAACTTAATTAAAATGAGCCAATTTTATGCTAAAAACATCCTAAAAACACATAATAGTACATATACTAAAATAGGTAAAACTATCTCTTATCAATATACATAGCAAAAGGATGGCGTATCAAAGGCCAAGTCTTTGATATGAAAACTCCAATTATTCAGCAATGTCCTCTCGTAACAAAAGCAAATGAAGACCAACTTATGCTCAAATTGATTGATTTAGCTCGTCTCCATTACTCATTCTCTTCCATTTTCCTCAATGCAGGTTCTTATGACTGCTATCTAATAATAATTATTTAGAATAGTCTTGAATCCCTTCCATAAGCCTAGATCTTAACTAAGGGATCTTAACCAACATTGTGGAAACAAGCAAAACTCATGCAAGTTTACCATGAGAAGATATAATTTGTTGCTGCTAATTATGACTTTCTAAGCATTGGATTTTTTTTTTCAAATTATTTTCATGTAGAGCTTCACTTTATCTTCATATATGCTTACATTTTGTGAAGTTGATTTCAAAATTTTAGTTGCCTATATTGAATTATTTTTAGCAGTTTATAGAATGTATTTTAGGCCTCTATTGTAGAAAAAATTCATCCCCAAAACCAAATTCTTAAAAGAACATAGTCACATAAAGATAAAAATAAAGAAAAACTTGAATATAGCTAGTGTGAAGAGCAATCTTATATGGACATTCTTCTCTACATATCTAAAAGGTCGCGCTTGCTCTTAAAATAACCACAAAAAAAAGGTGTTGTGTGTGGACAACTTTTTTACATGATTGTGGGAAAAAGTATAATTTTTTTTTGGTGGACTGTTTTTTGAAAATTATGATAACGAAGTAACATTATCAATTCAACTAATAGTACATAAATAGAATTAGACTAAGGAACTACAATGCAGTTTCACTAAACAAATATATGAAGATTATAGATGCTATACAATAGATTGATGTACCAATTTATCGTAGAAGTCTTGCTCCACTAACTTCGATAAGTCTAAGTAGGGCCAGTTTGGCGTAGTGTTTATAAAATGGGATTTTAAAGTGGTTGAACTCTAGGAATTGATTTTCTAGAAAGGTTACCATAGAAAATCTACTAATGTATCTTTATAAATTTACATGCAAGTGATTTTAGAATAAAATATCCAATATACCCATTGCCAATTTTGTTTACATGTTAATCTATTTACCTTAAGGTATACTGGTGCCGCAAGTCAAGGGGTCAAATTTCCCCCTACGAGAGGAAGTAGGTAGTATTTGAGGAGTCATATTCTCAATTGTGTATGGCAAACAGTCTGGAGTTTCAACTAACATACTATCGGAAGTTTCATCCCAAAAAAAAGACTATGGTATGTTTTAAAGTCAAATGCCATTTAGATTACCAAGGCTGTTTATACATAGCCAACATTGAGGTTTGGTCTATGGATATGATAACTAGGAATGGGTATTAAAATTAATGATACTGATACATATTGCTTGTTGATTGACCATTATACAAATCATTCTCTAAGGAAGGATTAAAATTTGCGATCTATCATTCTCCGCTTGTTACTTGAATTTCAAATTCATTAACTCATTACTATAATGAAATTCATTTCATTTGATAATAAATAATAAAGTTAATGATTCACATTCCCATTCCGATTTTTGAATGCGAACCAAATGCCCCTAAAGCTTTGAAGTAAACTTTTCTCTTAAACTAGTGCTAATAAAATACAAATTAATATAATGTATAACAACGTAATTTGAGTTTTGGAGCCAAAAGCCACAAATTAAATGGACTTTTGCCTAAGCATGTATGATCATATTAGAAAGTCCCAACCACTGACGTCATATGACTTTCAAACATGAAGGAAATTACATTTTATGACGAAAATGCCACTTTGTATTGCACACTTTATTTTAGCACCATTTAATATAAATTTTTTTCTTTAAGTGGAATTTTTTTCATGTTTTAAATATTTTCAGTAGTGAATATTTTAAAGAAATTTTACTCACGATTACAATTGCGAATGTTTTGCTATAGACAAGGAATAATATTTACTTCGAGATACAGAAGCATAATGAAGGAAAAAGTTTAAAAATAAATTCTTGAATAAATTGAATCAAAGATTGCAAAAAATATGCAATAGTATTGAAAACTCAAGAATAATAATGTAAAAGTAGTGTAAAAGGAGGCTAAAGTATCCTTTTATAGTCCTAAAAATAGTCTAAAATCGAACTAAGAAAAATCCCTAAAAATTAATAACAAAAATAAAAAGTTCATAAAATATCTACAATTCTAGCCATGAATATGTTGAGCCTATGTTTTCAAGCTCGGACCAGATAATGATTCAGTCGAGCTCAGGGGTCAATGGTCAATAGGTTTGACCGAAGAGTTTACTTGGGTCGAATCAGATGATGTCACACACACACACACACACATATATATATATATATATTCAACTAGTAAAAAGAATTATAAAATCAACTAAAAAATATTAAAATTTGAGTTGTTGGGAAATCTTGTATAAAGGAACTGGGGGCATGTCGTTGGGGTCTGCTTCAGGGCCCCAGTTCATTTGTCATGGGGTCAAATATGTGGCCCTATATCTTCTCAATCCTAGTCTAGATTTGTCGATGACTGGTCAAAGGTTACCACTGTAAAGTAAGCAATTTGAAGATTGATATTTGGGAGCAATACTTGGCTGCTTCCATAACGTAACTCCATAGCAAAGCTCAACTAGTTCAGTACAAGTTCGAAGAGATTCAATCGCCAAGGTGATATTCTTGCACTTGTTTCGGGCTTTCACAAAGAAATCCGGGGAGGTGAGTAACGAGACAGTAACGGACTGGAGTTCCGAGTTCGAAATGGAGAAAGAGGATTTGAGGGAATCAAAACCAGAGAGGAGAGAACGGAGGTCGTTTACAGCCATGATGAAGTCTTGGTAGTGGGCCTGCAGACTTCCTTGATTTCGAACTCTTTGGATCGAGAGAATTGTCGGAGATGGTGGAGGATCTCAAGTTTGCAGCAGAAGGGAGTAATTGGCCTTGTTCACTGGGTTTTGTCCGGTTTGCCAATTTTCGATCAAATCTGGTTTTGACCAGTCAAATCTAATTTTTTATCGAATTTAACCAATTTTTTATTTTTTATTTTTTTAACTTAATTCGAACCGAACACTTAGTCAATTTGCGGTTCGACTGGCTAGGTCCAGCCCGAATTTAAAAACATAGTGTTAAACCAGTCGCGATCACGGTCGGAAGAAGTCACGCTGCAACTAAAAATCTGATGCATTAGCCATGGGATGTCGAAGGCAGCCATGAATACTATGTTTTCAGATTCGGACCGGGTATTGACTCTGTTGAGCTCAGGGGTCAGGGGTCAATGGGTTCGACCAGGGTCGATTCGAGGTCGAATCGGATGACGTCATAAATACGTCATATATATATATGTACATATATATATACATATTTTTATTTGCACTATTAGTAATTACAAATATTATTTTTATTTTAAAATCCTTTCTACTACATTTATTATTTCCCTATATTTTGTTTGCACCATAATTATAGCAAACATAATTTTTGTTTTAAAATCCTCTCTAATCAATTATAGCCCAATTAAATTATAACATTTATGTTTTTACTTGACATAGAACAAAAAAGAAGAAGGGATTGAACATTCTTTAAAAAAAAAGAACGGTTGTTGGCCTTGCCATTAATGGTGGCCCTACACGTTTTTTAGCTAGGAGACTGACAAGAGACATAAGGGTCCCACGTGGCCAAACTTCTTGCAGCCTTTTTCTTGCCCACCGGTTTTGTCCAGTTCTTGCTTTCACCAGTCAAACCCGATTTAATCCGGTCAAATCTAGTTTTTGACCGAATTTGACCGATTTTTTAAAATTCAAATTTTTAAATAGATTCGGACCGAATATCTAACCGATTTTCGGTTCGACCGGTCGATCTTGTCCGAATTTAAAAACACAATACAGCTTAACATGCGACTATTCTTTGGAATCATAGCCGTGGTGGGTGGGGTTGAATTTCTTCCACCCACGACTGCTCTTTGTCTTGTAACCATGAGTATCAAACTTGAGAAGCTGGCCACGGCCGTAGGGTGTCAAACTGGAGAAGTCGGGCGTGGCTTCTCTCGTTTCATCTTCGAACAATCTTGTCTGCTCCAAAACTCATTGTCAATGAGCTTCGCATCACTCATGCGGAGGTCCTTACCCAAAAAGATAGAAATTAATTAAAAAGGCTGCATGGGTTACTACTGTTTTATTTTACATGCAACCTATGTGACGTTTATAAACCTTTAATCAATACTAAGTAATGTTGAGTAGAATATATTATTCTTCATGTTTACAATTCTCACTCGGTAACTCTTTTTTTTTGGGAGGGAGAAAAGATCTTAATTTGACCATTAGAAACAACAGACATTAAATTACAGAAGGGGGGAAAGCATCCTATCAAATTTGTCAATGCTCTAAAACCAGACCGTGCTTAGCAAGCCCATGTGCCACACCATCTCACTCGGTATTCATTTGTTGTTGATTAATTTGGACTGAATCTACATTCTATCTTATTTACATCAATCACAACTCTGATTTAAAGTACAAGGAATAAAATGCAAGAGAGAATGATGCTATCTTTATCCGCTTTGGTTAAATTAGGATAATCTAGCTAAATCGTTGTAGTTTATCTGATTCTGGATTCCCAGTGCAGTAATTGTATAAACGAATTTCGTCCTTCCCTCAAGGCACGAAATTTTCATCCGCATTGTTTGACACGCTTGATGACGATCGACTAGATAGGCAACCATTAGAACTCGGTGCACGGACGGAGAAAATTGAGTGGTCCGTCGTCTGCAAATGTCTGGAATTTTGCACAAATTGATTTGTCATCTGTAAATGTCTAGAATGGTGCTCTTCTTCTATCTTCCTGAAGCAATTAGTGAATGAAATAGCCTTTGCCCACAAATCTTTTGCATCTAATGTCTTTAGTAGATGTCTGTGTTCATACATTGACATAGATCCGTAGATGATGAGGGCAATGAAGGAAGCAATTCCAACAATGAGAAATAGGCCCCAAAAACTGTTGAGTCCTAGACTGTGAGATGATACCATATTGCTTTGGTCTGGACAAGTAGTTTGTTGCCCCAACCACTCATTCTCAATACCAGCTATTTTGTCCCCTTCAGTAAGGTTTAGGACTGCTCTTGATATATCAGGTACAAGAGGGGAACCAATTGGGAAGGCCTGCAAATTTTACAAGTGGCAGATTAGAGTTGAATCATGCAAAAGAGCAACATCATTCACTTGATATACAGAGAAAAAGTTTATGGTTAAAAACCATTGTAAATAAAGTAACAACTTTGCTGAAGAAGCAGATAACTAAATGTTGCCAAATCATCTAAGTTAGAGATAAAAGCAGATAATTAAATTTTGCCAAATCATCTAAGTTAGGGATACAAATTACTTGGCGTTTTTGCACATTATTCATAGAGAGAGAGAGAGAGAGAGAGAGAGAGAGAGAGAGAGAGAGAGAGAGAGCATACAAAGCCAAATCCATCACTCTTAATTATCGGTGAAACCATGGTGTACTTTGAGCAATGTTTTGAGAGGAAAAGCTTCATGTAAGGTATTTCATTAATAACGGCTGCAATGCCACCATGTGCCTTGTCCTTCGTAAAAAGTACTTCCAATTCGTCCAAGGTATCGTACTCCTTAAGCCTTGACTCATCAAACTTCAACTGCTTCAAGAATTCTAGCATAAAAGAGCCCTTTGGGTAGCCTACATTGTCTCCATTCCTTATAAGCTCTTGCACATGAGTGACAGAGGGCTCAAGCTGTTGGACGGTCAACATTGATGATAAGCTGGCTGTGTAACTTTGAGTTAAGATCAGAACTACAAAGCACCATATGGTCACCACGAACCTAGCTATGTTGCCCACTATTTTCTCCCCTGTAGATTATGCAGTGAGAAGACAGGCATATGCAATTTTCAAGTTTCAACAGACTTAAAAGGTGCATAATGCAATTTTCCCTTAGTTCCACATCCCCATTATTATAGCTAGCATAACCAATAGTTAACTGCATTATATTTGGGAAAACTATTAGTATTCGTTCATGGCTGTGCACCTTTATTTACATGATGATGCCCTCACTAATTATTTTATGCCTACATGCTATTGTTGCTTACATATAAGAGAAAAGAAAGGGGGATGATAGATTACTATGAGCAAAGACCAAGGTTGAGAAATGAGAACCAGAAGCCTAGTGCCAACTTGATGTGTACTAGATCCAGCAAATTCCTCATTAGTCCGATGTTCAAGAATCCAAATCACAAATCCGATAAAAACAAAAAAGCAAGCTGCTTATCACCCAAAGGTCCCAAGTTAGTGGCTTCAAGAAAACCCACTGCATTCTTTGTCCTCCTGTCTTGGACAGGGCACGAACCATTGCAATGCCAGATTCAGTGTATGGTTGGGTAAAGTCAACAGTAGGTAGACCTGTTGGCTCTAATGGTAATAGTCTCCCACGGCAGCATCATAGTTCTGCGCACTGATCACTTTAAGCATGTGTGATTTCAAAAGAAATATGTAAGAAAAATAAAATACCATTTAGATACTTGAAACAGAAGATTAAGATGTCACTTTGGCGAGAGATCTCTTGCAATTGTCTTACTTAGTCCTGGTGCACTCCTGGTGAGGATTATGCAAATATAACCAATCTAGTAGAGTTGTCCAAAATGATCAACATATAAGAGTTAAAACACCATGAAGTTTATGAGCTAGAAGAATATTAGGATATATTAGCCAGTGGTAATTTATAATTAGGAAAATGAGTAAAACAAATTGTTCCAGAATTGAGAGTGGTTTGGATTGTTGCTACATGATCATTCTTGTCTTCCAGAAACTTGGTGTCATGTTGCGCTAAATACGGTAACGAAGGTAGTCAAGTTGTATTAAAAAAAAAGAGAGAGAATAGTAACCAAACCTTCTATTGCATTTTTCCCACAATATGTTTTAACTTCTTCTTCGATTGATAGCATGAGAAAGAAAAGGAAAGAAGGGAACGAAGAATTAAATATTTTTTTAATCCAAAACGTGGAAAAAGCAGAAGGAAACTAGTTTAATAGATTTATAAAAAAAGGTGCCAAGATTTGTGTTTCTTTTGGCACGAGAACTTCTGTAGTTCTTTCCCACTTCTGCAGTTCTTTCGTTTCCCTTCTTTTTAATACTTTCCTTGCAAAAACTTATTTGATCTAGAGTAAATAAGAATGTTACCAAGACACTAGCTGAAAATAAAATGGACAAGCAACAGATTGTGACTTACCCCAAGATATACTTGATATACCAAGTCATTGTAAGTGCCGGCACTTTCACAGTCAGACTTTGCAAAAGGAATATATTCATAAGGAACATCATATGGCAACATTTTCATTAGAGAATCAAAGACATCTATTGAGTGCCCTGTGACAGTAGTCTTGTTACTGCAAGGATCACTTATATTGACAACAGCATCAGGACCAGTCTCAACCGGGATTCCTATTCTCTACTTCTTCCCATTGGTGGGAATAACCCAACCTTTGGTGCTGAATTAGTATCACCTGGCCAAATAATCCCTTTTAGGTTGGCTTTTGAAGAAAAGTGTAATTCGGATCTTGCAAATTTTAATGTCCTAGTGATTCCCCTTTCTGGAGTCCAGAATCCAACTCCTCTTTCCCCATTACTGAGGATACTGACAATCTGGAAGTATGAAGATTGTAGTTGCCCGTCAACGACACTGAAAGGCCCAGTGAGGCCATTAAATTTAGTCCTTGAAATTATTTCAGGGAGGTGTTTCCCAATTTGAGAGACTGCAGACTCGAGATGGAAAGAACTTGAGGGCTTAACCTCTTCTGATTCAGTTTTCATAGGTAGAGCTTCTTCTACTGCCATTGCAAGTGCAGTAGCTGCATCATATGCCCATAAGCCGAAGTAATTAAGATCAGTGTTGATCAGTCGATGAAATTTTCTTTTCCAGCGACTGATGAATCGATTAAGCTTTTTCCTTCCTGGAACATATGGTTTTACTCCTAATACCCCCTGCATTGATTCTTTGACAGAATGATGTAGAAAACTTAGATGATTAGTCATCCCTGTGGTTATGATCCAAACATATTCTTCAGTCATCAATCCTACCTCTTCTGCTTGAGCAAAAAGACGATGGCCAAGAGTGGGAGGCATATGCACAATGAAAACTCTTGTTTGCATTGTCATCAGCTTGTAAAGTTCTCTAGCAATCTCGTCATCAGTAGCTGATGGATGAATTACACTTCTATAAGGGATGTGAGTCTCAACTTGTTGCAAGGCATCACTCAAGTATGGGATAATTCCTTCTCCAAATTCAGTGTCTACGTAGATTGGAACAGCTGCTCTCCATCCAAAGGCTTTAATGAGGGAACTTATGGCTTGTGCTTGAGATGAGTCATTCAGAGTAGCTCGTACAAAATATTTACTTCTAAGAGAGGAAAGAGAAGGGCTTGTGGCAGAAAATGAAATAATTGGCACCTCAGCTTTCTGTCCTAGGTTTATGACAAAATTGGCTTGCATAGATGTTTGTGGTCCAAGAATAGCTTGCACCTTTGCTCTTCTCATCAGGTCTACAGCTGCAACCATGCGCAAACAAAAGAAACTGAATAACAGGATTTCCTATTTGAGCTTTCAAGATGTGTAAAAAAGACGAAATACATCTGTTCTAGTTCCGTCTGTCGAACTTAAAAATTACGGTATCTTTAGTTACGAGTAGAACAAATCAGCAAAATGATCGCAGGAACAAATATATTTTGAGAGGAAATTAAATCTTTGTTTGTTCTGTCATCTTCTAAGAGGCAAAACTTCGAAGTTTAAATGTGCTGAGAAGAGGGAACAAGTAATCGCAAAGACGGTTATATCTAATATGACGACATTTGAGCTCAATATATAGCTGATTACACTCCCAAAAAATAAAATGCTGCAGCATTCTTTCTTCTGATTACCTTGTACACCCAATACTATGCTATGTTGAAGAAGCTAATATATAAGGATATGAAAAACAACAATTTAGATTTCAAAAGTCAAGAGGTTATCCAAGACAACAAGAAAGAGACAAGTAGCTGTCAAATAATTTGGAAAGCAAGCTTATTCAAGCAATCCACGTATCTGAATAAAAATTATATGGCCACTCACTTCTAACAATTTTGGCAAGACTTTTTTTCCTGTGTTTTATCAATTAAAATTAACAATTTTGACAGAATCATATTTTAATCTCTGTCTAGTAAGAACTAATTTTTTGCATAATTTTCAATACCAATGAGTACTCTAAGACCAACTGAGTGGTCTCTTTTATGTGATATATGAGTTCTCTAACAAACACAAATCTTGTATTCTAAATTTAAATATAGATACACAAGAATTAAAATGTCGGGCTTTGACACCACTTGCTAGCCCATAAAAAGTACAATAACAAAATTTAAGGTTAACAAGGAGTATCAAAGCCCTAAATTTTGATCCTTGGGTGTCTATTGTTAAAATTAAGATACAAGATTTGTATTTGTTAGAGTATTCGAATATCGGAAAAATTGGACCTCTTGGTTGATCTTGGGGTACTCAATATTTTTGAAAATTAGGTCAAAAATTGGTCCTAGTTGAGCCGAAATTAAAATAATGAACCTGCCAAAATTGTTAACTTTAGATGATAGACAGGGAAAAAAAATAAGTCTATCCAAAAATGTTAAAAATGAGTGACGAAATAATATTTTATCCAAGTATATGGATTAATTGAGTAGAGAGTTAAAAGATGAAGACCAATCACAAATCAGTGGTTTGAAAGGGAAACTGCGTTGAAAAAGTCTCTTTCATGATAGAGAGATTTTGTTCGGGACGGGATTAGACTTGATTCAACTGAGAGTTTAGTTTAAAGAAAAATTGTTGGCATATAATTAAACTAAACTCCTAAAAATTACAAATTTCTTGTTTAGTTTTGGAAGTTATGTTTGAGCTAGTGTTTAGTAATTTATTTAAGGCAATAAGTATTATTTATTAGTTTCTTGTTAAAATTATATTCTCTATTTATATTAGTTTTCTTATCATTCAAGTTCTATAGGTTATATATGGGAACTTGGAGCTTTAATAGAATTGAGTTGCGAAAACTTGAGAGTATAAATAAATTTTAAATGAGGTTACAACGGTTGTGGAATGTGTTTATATAAGAGTAGGATATTTTTATTTTATAACTTTTTTCTCCCACATTTTTTTTATATGTGCTAAATAAAATTCTTTTTTTTTTTTTTTTTGGCGCTAACATAATAGAGAAAGAATGCATTATATGAATCGGCTCGTCCAAATATGCGGACCAATTCCTTGAGGTCATTAGCCCAAACAATCCGTGGCCAGAATTTGGTATTCATGCACATTAATTATTTGTTATTTGCCTCTCGTAAAATGCTTACTATAATATATGACGAAATACACACAATCTTGTTTCTTTCAAGTGGAATGAAGACTGCGGATTGCTTGGAGTGCAGTCACTACAGTTATGGCCAAATCCATAATGATATTTGATAGTACGAAATTTTTACTGAAACTACAAGATACGAAAAGGAGACTGAGAGAAAGAGACATTACCTACATCAGCAGCTCCGATAACACTATTATTGGAGTCCCCAGTATGCAGAACCAGCCTAGTCTTGTAATGACCATGGGAGGCATAAAAATCTGAAAGGGCCATTGAGATACAGCTTGAAGACATCTTCCCAGCCCATGAATTCATGTCAAGAACCAAACCCACGTTAACATCGATATTTGTGGTCCGTGCCGCTATCACTTCCTTGTGGAAAATCAACAGAGGCAATAAGAACTGTAGAGAGGAAATTAGATCATTATTAGTTTGTTTCTTCCCCATGACTGAACATGAGGCTGAATGAGTGAGCAAGAGAAGAACATCCAGCTGAATATTTGCATGGACAAATGACACTTTTTTATAGTGGAGTGGAGTTTGAACAAGTAAACGCAACGCGTTGTACCTACCTGTCGCTTGAATTCTTAGTATCTGGCAGATAACCAAAAGAAAATTGAATGCGTCCTTTGCTGCCAGTTGAGAATAGGACCACCCCATTAGATTTATAAATGAGAACATAATAGACAATTGTCATAACAAACTATTAATTGAACTCGAAACACTTATATTTTTCTATACCATATTAGAATGACTAGAAAATTACACATTGATGATCTTTTAACCCATATTGCTAGATGCCAACTTAATTATTTTCATTACTAAATCAAGATCTTTTAGCTTAGCTCATGATGTTTCAAATGGTATATTTACTCGTTCAACAGATGATTAAAACACTAGCAAACTTTGGCTTGATCACCGTTTAAAAGGGGAAAAAAAAACTCCAAAAAAAGGTACCTTTAAATCAGTTCTTAAACCCCATTTGCAAAACTAATCAAATCATATTCTAACTTCTGTTAAAATTTGCACTAAAATATGTTTGTAAATCATACTCTATTTTTTTGCTATGACACTTTTTTTTTTTTTTTTTTTTTGGGGTTCCTAGTACCACTGCTTCTTCACGCATAAATATGAAACAAATGAAGTGCCAATAAAAAAGAGTGGGGCACTAGGATTGCTATCTCCTCTCTCTCTCTCTCTCTCTCTCTCTCTTTTCTTTTTTTTTTTTTAACCTTTTTGGAGACGTAGACTGAATGTTGTAAATTGTGAAGAATGTTTACAAAGACTCCAGTCAAAGTCTTATTTATAAAATTGGTAACACATACCAACAAACGAAGTTCATTGCAATGAAATTCAGTAAGGAGTGAAATATTTTCCAAACACGTCTTTCTTATACCATCTTCTGTTGACTGATGACCAACAAAACAACTTTTGACCCGTGCTTTTGGTCTTTCCCGCGTTTATCGCGTTCAACTCAAAGGAAATTCACAGAGGGATTCGACCAAGAAAAATACTAGATTTGTAGAATTTGTATTTCAATTCAAAGGAGAAATTTCAGTGTTTCTGAGGAGTCATGGCTACAACCTTATGCGTCAGGGCATCAAACTAACAACATTTATTTTAAGAATTCCACCAGCATCCTTCAGGCGAGCTTATCCATAGTCACGAAATCGAATAATTATCGTATACCACAGAATGAAGTGGGAAAGAAACCAACAACGAAAACCTCAATGTGGGTCGCATGGTCAGGTTAAAAAAAAAAAAAAAGCCTATTATGGAAAAATCTAGTTGGTTGTAAATGAATTCAAGCTCTTTCCCATGTAAAAACAATTAGGGGCTGCTTGGTTCATGGGTATCGGAATCGGGAATCGGAATGAATCCTTTATAAGCTACTTGGTTGGAGGGAATGAGAATTGGAGAATCAGAATCATTTCTGAAAATTTGGCAATCCTCCATTCCCGAGTAAATTGGAGGGAATTGGAATCATTTCTAAAAATTTTGCAACTTTGACTTCTTTTTAATTCCTCAATTATTTTGTTATAATAAACTATTAGTAGACATCATCATTTATTTGTTAATTAACAAAATTAGATCATTTAGGACCATAAAGTCTTCACAAGTGAATGATTCCGATTCTGATTCCGACATCTAACCAAGCAAGAATATTGGAATGAAAAACTTCATTCAATTCCAAAGTGAATGATTCCGATTCCGATTCCGATTCCTCACTATGAACCAAGCGCCCCTTTAGTCTTCTCATTTGTCTACCTTGTACAACACGCATGATGTATATACACATAATTGTTTTACTATAAAAATATTGTATTATTTGATGCTTGGTAGCTAAATTGCTAATTGTTGTTTGTCCCAAAAGAAAAGAAAAATGCCTTGTACAATTGTGTATGTACACAAATACTAACCACAAGTAATATATTCCTGCACAATGTATAGTTCTTTTTAATTAAAATGCATAATTATTTTATATTAGTGTGTATATATGTGTTTGCACTAAATTTGAAATATGCCACATTAGCAAATGTTGGATGTTACTGAAATAAAATTTCCTACTGTAACGTAATGATAAAATCCACAACCTATGTGATATATAATATTCGGTTGATCTACATTCGTATTTTATTGTAAATCATCTATATGCACAAACAAATTAATACAGACATTTTGCTAGGCCGAAACAAGGTTTTCTTCAAAGGCATTTGCCCATAAATAAGACAGAAGACGTTTAGTCCTGTCGCTGGCCAACACGCCCACGCCACCCCGGTACTGAGACGCCATGCATTTCGCTGACATTCAAGCATTAGACATTAAATAATTGGAATGAGAACAAAACAGAAGACTCCAGCTACATTTAACATCATTGACAAATTGTACAGTACACAGAACCAACCACTCGCTGAATTTGTCAGGAAATTTACAAATTTTTTTAGGTAACTTTCTTTCCTTGTGTGGAGAGCTAAGTAGTTTCCTATTTTAATTGCTTGTAGTAGTTACCAAGTACTTTCCTAATTGTACGATCCAAGGCAAGTGGTTTTCTTGATTGCCTAGGTATTGGTTCTATAATTAGGTGGGTTAGCATTGTACAAAAGATACATAAGAGAGAGGATGAGAGAGTTCTTAGTAGTGAGAAAAGAAATACAAAGAATTGGACTTGGAATACAAGTTGTATTCTTCTATTTGTTTATTTTCTCACATAATAAAGAGTGATTTTCTCTCTGTAGACTTGGTAATTGAAACGAACCGTGTTAAATTTTGTGCGTGTCACTCATATTTCATGTTATTTTATTTTCATTAACTTGTTTGGTTCTTGATTTCTCAAATAATTGCATTTAATTTCCAGATTTAAATCCTATCAGAATTCCTCGATCCCTCATATTTTATTAATACACCGGGAAGACAAGCCCTTGTGGACGCCCAAATTTTTCCAGAGGTGAATAAAATTAGTCAAAATATGCATGGCAAAAGAATGGCGTATGTATCAAAGACAAAGTCTTGTCGTCCCACTACACGTTTCCACGATGTGAAAGATTCCATTGTTCAGCAACATCCTCTTGTAACAAAAGCAAATGAAGACCAACATTATGAACAAGTTGCTAGATTTAGCTCTCTCTATTGATCATTCTCTTCCATTTTCCTCAATACAGGTTCTCATGACTATTATCTATTACTAATAATTTAGAGTAGTCATGAATCCATTCCGTAGGTCTTAACTAAGGGGTTTGTGTGTGTATGTGTAAGTGTGTGTGTGTGTGTGTATATATATATATATATATAATTTTTTGCTGCTAATTATGACTTCATAAACATTGGATTTTTTTCCCAAATTATTTTCAAGTAGAGTTTCGCTTTATGTATAAGCTTACAATTTCTGGAGTTGATTTTTCAAAAATTTAGTTGCCCATATTGAATTAATTTTTATGAATTTACCAAATACAGTTTTGGCTTCTCGTGTAGAAAGAATTCATCCCCAAAACCAAATTTCATAACAAAACTTAGCCATATGTAGAGTTGCTAACAAGTCGAGCTGTTTGTAAACAAAAATCGACTCAGCTTGTACAAATTTGTATTCAACTCATTCATTTGGTCACGCCCTTAAAAATTGAAAGTACGGGTCGGTTCGTGACTGTCGCGCTCTGAAAAGGTGGTCTAGTCCAGTCTACCCATCTACTAAATTTTTCACCAAATAATAAAATTCGAAACGAAATAGCGTTAAATACATAAAAGTATGTAAAATGAGAAACACATGAAGACAATGCAAACAAAATCACATAGGACCACATTAGAGCACATAAGGTGAATTTAACAAGTAATGGGGGATATCTTTTTGAAGACCCGGTACAAATACTAATCAAAATGAACAAACAAGTCAAGGCACCTCGATATTGACAAATTGGGGTAAAAATGTAAAGTCTATTGAACCAAGGGGCCTGAAAACAAGATTGTATACCTAAGGGGCTTAAGGGTAAAATTAGAAATTCTAACTGATAAAGGGGCAAAAATGCAAATTGAAGTGATTGGGGGACACAACAGTAAATTCATGCAAATATGAGGATAAATTGAAAATTGCAGGACTACTTGAAATAAACGTAAAATCTATGGGGTCAATCTATAAAATTAAGGATTTAATTGTATAAAAATGAAATCTTTAGAGGGCATGCTAATAATAACCAAAAATTAAGGAATAAAGAATAAGTTTATGACGATCAGAACATCAAATTCTAAAATACAACAAACCAACTTAACCAAATAAAATAATTCAACTAATTTAACTTAATTAACAGATTAAACTAATTAAACCTGAATCATTAACTAAACTAACATTAAAAATTAAATAAAACTTGGAAACTAAAAAATCTAAAACTAAAACTATCCCTCCCCCAAAGTCTTTTCTTCCCCAAAATCTCCCTCTCTCTCTCTCTCATTTCTCTTCTACTGTCTCTCTCTCCCTGTTCTCACTCTCTTCTCTCTCATCTTCTCCGTTCAGCTCTTTCTCGCTTCTCCCTTTTCTCTCTGTGTTTTTCTTTCTCCTGTTCCTTTCTTCTTCTCATCTAAATTTCTTTCTCAGTCACTCTGTTCTCTTTCGCTCTCCATCGTCTTCTCTCTGTCTCACTCTCTCTCGTTCCTTTCCCATCTCTCTTCCTGTTGTTTCTCTATTGTTTCTCTATTCTCTTTGCTTCTCCATCGACAAACAATAGAAAATGAATTTCCCAGTTGAAACAAGAGAGCAGGAGGTATGCTTCGATTTAATGGTTGTTTCGAACTTGAGACTAGGAGATGGTTGGAGTTTGACCGTAGCTATGGTCGATTGGGTGCAATTTAAGCAGTAGTAGGAGTATTTGATTATGGCTGTGGATTTCTTAGTGGTGGTGGACTAAAAAGGCTCGCTAGTGGTGGATTGAAAAAGCTCGCGGTGGTGCTGGGTTATGCGTGTGTGGTGGTTTAATTGTGTTTTGGTGGTGATTTGTTGCTGCTGATGATTGGGTAAAAGGGATGACTATTTCTTGTTGTTTTGTTGTGTAGGTTTGGGGCTAATTTCAATGATGAAATTTGTGGCCGAATTGATACTTCTGTGGCTGGGATTGAATGTTTATGGTGGGTTGAATGCTTATGGTGCCTGATTTTGGCGTAATTGTGACTAGTAATTGAGTAATATGGTCAAACGATAATGGCGTTGGTGATCTCTTGGGTTTGTTTTGAGGTAGTTTGTAGCAATGGTTATTTTGGGTGGTTTGTGGTGGAGATGAGATTGAACCAGGTGATATTTTGGGTGATTCTAGGAGATGAAGAAGAAGATTGGTGAGATTTGGTCGTTCGATGGTTGTTGGAGAGTGGCGATTTGAAGCTGTGGTAGTAAATGACTAATGGTGGAAGGCAGTTTGGGGTCTGTTGTGCTTGTGGGTTTTGATAGTGGCAGATGGCGGAGATGGTGGTTTTGGTAGTTGTCTGGTTATGTTTTTACAAGTTATGGGATGGAGACTAGGTAGTGAACAGTGGTGGGAGTGGCTTGGCTGGACTGAGTAAAGGTGGAGATTGGGCAGCCAGCTAGTGTTGGTGGTTGGTGGTAAAGGAGAAGAAATGGACAGCGAAAGAGGGAGCAAGGACCCAGAAATAAACCAAAAGAATAGCAATAAAACCCAGCAAAAGACCCAAAATTCAACAAAAATTTCCAAACAATACAAATTTGGTTTTTGCTCTTTATATTTAATTAGATTCTTATAGTAAAATGGAAGACAAAATGAATCAAAAATAGAATAAACAACAAAGTAAAACATTAACTTTGAGGCTTGAAGATCAGATGAACAGTGATGGACAGTACCAACGGCTGTAGTATGTGTTTTTGGTGGTTTACTATATGTGTTGATTTTAATGGATAAAAGGGTATGTGTTTTAGAGTTTTTTATTTTTTTTCTCCTGATTTTCCTTCCCAAACATAGACTATTTATAGTGCAATAATATCTTACCCTCCAAGAAAAGAAGAAAAGACAAAAATGTTCCTAATAATAAAAATTATGATTTTATCTCAAAAAATAGTTTCTGATAAAATTAAAATTAAAACTAAAACCAAAAGTAAAAACTAAAACATCATGATTTTTTTCTAGAACACCCTAAAAGTGAATAAAAACCAAAAACGTAAATAATAAATTTATTAATGAAATTGGGGTGAGAAAAAGTATTTTTATGCAAAATTACTGTTTTGTCCCCTAAATGCAGTATTTACAAAAAAAATATGAAAAATTATTCCCTAAAAATTACCAAAAATTAGAAATAGACTCAAAACTTAAAAATGAGTTGAGAAACTCCAAAACTTGACAAAAATGCATTTTGGATGTGAAATGACTATTTTGCCCTTTTATTAACAAAATACACAAAAAAATAACTATTAATCTCAAAAAATTATCAAAAATTAAAAATAAGCTTAAAAACCTAG
This sequence comes from Mitragyna speciosa, assembly GCA_024721245.1. NCBI lineage: Eukaryota > Viridiplantae > Streptophyta > Magnoliopsida > Gentianales > Rubiaceae > Mitragyna > Mitragyna speciosa. The sequence goes on along the minus strand of CM045567.1, from coordinate 516,794 downwards.
ACAATGAATTTAGGAATAAAAAAATTGGTAAAAAATACGTTCAGAGTGTGAAATGACTATTTTATCCATAAATGCAATATTTACAAAAAAAATAGTATTTTTCTCCAAAAAAATAAAGATAATTTAGAATAATGCTTAAAAGCCTGAAAAATAAATTTGAGGCTTAAAATGGACGAAAATAGTGTTTGTTAGGCAAAATGTTCATTTTGTCCCCGTATTGACGGAATATACAGAAAAATAGTAGTTAATTTTTGAAACATCAGATAAAATTCAAAAACATGTATAAAAATACAAAATGTACATTTAAAACTCTAAAACTTAAGGAAAAAATATTTATGTGTTAAAAATTACAGTTTTGCCCTTCCCGAAATTGCTGATTTCACCTCTTTTTTCAAAAAATAAGATTTGAACACGGATTAGGAATGTCCCCTAATGTAAAAAAATAACTAGTGTATCGAAATTTGGTGTCTACAGTTTACCCCTCTTTGTTGGGAATCTCACAAAGATTTTAGACAAAGACATAGACAACATCAAATTTTGACTCACCTTAATGTAAAAATAACTGCAAGTGTAAAAACTAAAGCATTTAAAAATGCATATTATGAGAACGTAATGAGATATAAACAAATAAATGAACATAAGAAAATATGCGACCGAGCTCTCTAAGAGTTGTCTACGTATCTCGATGAAAGGAATCAGGTCAAATGTAATTCAGATACAAGTTAACTGTGAATACAAAACACTATTGCGAGTGACAGCATAATAGTTCCAATTTTCAAAATTTGTAACCAAAACTTAAAGAAGGAAACGCAATGTCAGAACTGCTAAACTAAAATAACATAAAGTGGTCCAGACCGCTAAACAAAATAAATTCAAAACTAATATACAGAAAGTGGGTCTAGGCTGCTAAATAAAATAAATAGGTAAACTAAAATGCAAAAAGTGAGTCCAGCTTGCTAGACAAAATAAATTTATAAACTAAATGTGAAAAGCAGGCCCAGGTTGCTGGACAAAATAAATTCATAAACTAAATGCAAAGTTTGGACTGCCGGACTAAAATGGACAGAAAGCAAGTTTAGACTGTTGGATAAAATAAATTTATAAACTAAAATGCAAAAAGCAGGCCCAGGCTGCTGGACGAAATAAGCTCATAAACTAAATGCGGAAAGTGAGTCCAAACTGCTGGACAAAATAAATTCATAAACTAAAATGCAGAAAATGAGTCTAGGCTGCTGGACGAAATAAACCGATAAACTAAATATAGAAAGCGAGCCCAGACTGCTAGACAAAATAAATTCATAAACTAAATGTAAAGTTTGGACTGCCAGACTAAAATGGACAGAAAGCGAGTTCAGGCTGTTAGACAAAATAAATTCATAAACTAAATACAGAAAGCGAGTCCAGGTTGCTAGACAAAATAAATTCATGAAATAAATGCAAAATCTGAGCTGTCAGACTAAAATGAACAGAAAGCCATTCTAAGCTGCTGAACAAAATAAATTTATAAACTACATACAGAGTCTGAATTGTCAGACTAAAAATTTAAATAAACAGATACCGTTAAAGCTGCTAAACGGATACATGACCTTGGTCTGCCAAGGTTGATGAATACAAAGTTGGGCTGCTAACTTGAAATGTAAATGGTAGATGCCAACCAGACTATTGGACAAATGCATGACCTTGGGCTGTTAAGGTTGATGAATGCAAAATTGGGCTGCCAACTTGAAATGTAAAAAACAGATGCCAACTAGACTGCCAGACGAATTTATGACCTTAGGCTACCAAAGTTGATGAATGCAATGCAAAATTTGAACTGCCAAACTTGAAATGTAAATAACGAATGCCGACCAGGCTGTTGGACGGATGCATGATCTTGGGTTGCCAAGGTTGATGAATATAATGTAAAATCTAGACTGCCAGACTTGAAATGTAAATAACGGATGTCGACCAGACTGCTAGACGGATGCATGACCTTGGGCTGCCAAGGTTGATGAATGCAAAGTTTGAGCTGTGAAGCTTTAAAATGTAAATAACAGATGCCGACTAGACTGCTAAACGTAATAAATGTAATAAAGATTTTAAAACAAAGGAGAAACAAATGTCGAGCATAGGATGCAATTCAACTAAAAAAATAAAAATTTTCTTTTCCTTTTTTTCTTTTATTCTTTTCTTCTTCTTCTTTTTTTAATTTTAGAAAAACATGAACATAAACGAACTAATACGATGACCAATGCATGATGACATAAGAAGAAACAGAATGCGAAAATAAGATGACTGAGGATACAATGGGAATAACATGGTATCTAATGCTATAAACGTAATTAGATGAAAATGAAAAATGAAAAATTGGTACTCAATGCTACAGATTGAACCTACCGAAAACTGAAAAATAAAAATGGTACCCAATGTTTAGATTGAGCGTACTGCAAACTGAAAATAAAAATTGGTACCCAATGCCAGGATTAAGTCTACCGAGAACTGAAAATGAATATCAACACCCAATGTTAAGATTGAGTCTACCAAGAATTGAAAATAAAGACGGTATCTAATACTGACGATTGAGTCTATTGCAAAATGAAAATGAAAATCGATACCCAATGCGAGGATTGCACTTGTCGAGAATTGAAAATAAAGGCAATATTCAATGCTAATGATTGAGCCTACCGCAAACTGAAAATGAAAATCAGTACCTAATACTAGGATTGAGCATATTGAGAACTGAAAAATAAAAATGATACCCAATGTCACAATTGAACCTACCACAAACTGAAAATAAAAATCAGTACCCAATGCTAGGATTGAGCCTACTGAGAATTGAAAAATAAAGACGGTACCCAATGTCACAATTGAGACTACTACAAACAGAAAATAAAGATGGTACCCAATGTTAGGATTGAGCCTACTGAGAACTGAAAAATAAAAATAGAACCGAATACTTAGATTGAGCCTACCGCAAATTGAAAATGAAAATCAATACCCAATGTTAGGATTGAGTCTACCAAGAATTGAAAATGAAAATCGGTACCCAAAGCTAAGATTGAGCTTACCGAGAACTGAAAATAAAGACAGTACCCAATGCTGATGATTGAACCTACTATAAAATAAAAATAAAAATCGATATCCAATGTTAGGATTGAGTCTATCGAGAATTGAAAATAAAGACGGTACCCAATGCTAATGATTAAGCCTATCGCGAATTGAAAATGAAAATCGGTACTCAATATTAAGATTGAGCCTACCGAGAATTCAAAAATAAAGACAGTACCCGATGCCACGATTGAGCTTACAGCAAACTGAAAATAAAGACGGTACCCAATACTAATGATTGAGCCTACCGAGAATTGAAAAATAAAGACGGTACTCAATGCCAACTGAGCCTATCGCAAATTGAAAATAAAGACAGTGCTAATATTAGAATTGAGCCTATCGACAACTGAAAATAAAGACGGTACCCAATATTAAGATTGAGCTTACTGATAACTGAAAATGAAAACGGATACCCAATGTTACGACTGAGTCTATCGGGAATTGAAAAAATAAAAACCTACTAAAGTGGGAACACAATATACAAACTACTAGACAAATTAAACACCATGCAGTATGCCAGACAATTAATAGATGAATGCAAATTTAGAAAAGTAAAACATACTAATACGGTGAGGATTGATAAACAAATGCATGAATGATAAAACAAAATCTGAGTGCCAGACTAGAATAAACGAAATAAAAACCAACGGACGAGTTAAGACTTAACAGAAAAGTAAACCCAACAGATGAGTTAGAGCACAAGGGACGAGTTGGGACCTAATAGAAATATAAGCCCAATGGACGAGTTGATGTCCAACGGACAAGTTGGGACTTAACTAAAATGTAGACCCAACGGACGAGTTGGGGTAAACTTAAAAAAAATGCCGTGAGAAATGTTCGACAGATCAAAACAAGTGGTGTACAAAATATTGAACAACTTGAAAATATGCATTGTGCTAATACTAGACAAATGCTGACTTGGAAAAGTAAAGCATGATGAAGTGATTCAGGCTGCTAGATAAATGCATTAATGCATGATGCTAAATTAATGAATGAAATGCGGGAGTACAGACCATCAAACTAGAATGAACCAAATGAGGTTCAGGCTGCTGAACAAAATGCATAGAGAAATATAAGACATAGGAAACAACTGTCAAGTATTGTATCCACATCAACTCAAAATCAAAATTTTTAAAAAATTTTGCCTCAATGTATGACATCAAACCAATTTGAAGTCACTCTTTTCAAGATTTGGCTCTTTATGAAGCATCAAAATTCATTTTAAACTAATCTTACAAAAAATTTGTTCCAGTATAAATCAATCATTCACAAAGTTTTACCTCAAGCATAAAGCATCAAAAATATATTTTGAAATTTAATTTTCTCCAAAATTTACCCCAGTGTCAATTTGAAATCAACATTTGAATCGAATTTTGCCCTCATTAGACCAATGTTGATTCCAAAAAATTTGCCCTAGTTTCTATCTTTGACAAGAGTCCCAAGTGATAATGGTGTGATCGCACCTGCAAGAGAAAGCAAACAACTAGAATTGTAAAAGTGATGCTACCACACGGCGGTCTCTTAACTCTACTGGCACATATAAACATGATGATTGCCATCTTGAATCTCTCATACAGTCTCTTGCTTTACTTTCTGCAAGTTTCTCGAATTCAGTTGACTCTGATTCACAATTCATATCAAATCCCCCAAAATAGTCTTTCAATTTATGTATGCCTTCACTTCTCAATAAACTTAGGATTGCCTTCACTTTTTATTCAAAAGTCAATAAAACTAATCATCATTATTCATTTTTGTACAAAACATCTGATATGTACTAATTTAAAAGAACTTCTGTATAGTAACTAACAGAAAACAATCAAAGACTAAATAAGTAAAATACAACCAAATAAAAAAAATTTTCGAAATTGATTTTGAAATAATAACTTAAAGGATGCCTTTTGCTGTTTGGATGTCGTTCCCATTTGAATTTAAAGATTGTCACAAAATGATCAGTACTAACAAGAAATCTTAAGTAACTATAATCGCCAACTTCCGAATGAATCCAATGTTGGCATAATAACTTTTCACTAATGAACCTTCCACTGTTGTATTTGCCTAACTACAGTACCCTTCTGGACTATCAACTTGAAAGGAAGAAGTGAAATGAACGGAAGTATCCAAATTTGAGATAATTTTTTCCTTTTCATTAAAACAGACTAACACTTGAAAAACATTGGGCATCAGTAAGGCAATCTTCCCTTAATGATTTGGGATAGGTATATTAACATCATCCGCCTCCTTGATTTGCAAATTTTCATTTTAAAAATCATCACAAAATGAAGACGGAGGCCGTTAACATTTTTGGCTTTGGCAAGAGATCAGGTAATCTGCTAGAAAGGTTAAGACTGGAAAGCAGAAGTTAAGAAGGGTTTAAGCAACCTGAGGTTGCATTTTCAAAGAATTTGCCCCGATTCTGACAGTTTTCACATTTTCTTTTCTTTTTCAAAAATTTTCATCTCAACTTTGTCATTGGCTTTTTTTTTTTTTTTTTTTGCCATTTCCTAAAGAAATTGCCCCAGTTTTATCATTTTCTTTTGGGCTTTTCTTTTTGCATCACTTTTTTTCTTTTTTTTTTCCCTTCTTAAACACAAATATTTGCCCAATGTGGGATGAAATTACCACAAAAATTGCCCCAGTATGGGGGGCGACCTTCAAGTGGGTTGTCAAACAAAAGTCACATATTTTGAAGGCTTATAGGGGAAAACTAGGGTAAGAACATGTTTCAAGGGAAAAGAAACAAGACCCGACTTTAATCCGTCTCTTTTTGCAACAATTTTGAAAAGAGAATTTACTAAATCAAATAGGAAAATCCTTTATACTGTCTGAATTAATGATTGAGGGAAATATCCAACCATCCACTCCTACTAGAACACGGTCTCTCTTGGGTAATGCTTTTTCTCTTTTCCCTTCAATAAGAGCAATCATGCGCCAATTGATTCGAACTCTATTCAAATGTCATTCTATAAAAAATTACGAAAACTTATGTATTAATTTGCTCAAAATTATTTCTAACTCAAAATTCTAAATTTTAAATCAACAAAATAAACAAAATGCATCATGTCAACACTTTTCAATTTCTCTACACTTGAATCATTATTTGTCCTCAAAGGATTTTGAAAAATGCGAGCTCAACTAATGATTCAAGCATTGAAATTACATATGTGCAATCCAAAATGTATTTCCTTGCGACCAAGTAAATAACTATTTTGCAATTTATTATCTTGTCTTTAATACTCATAATATCAAATAAAGGGGAAGTAATTATATCACAATTAAACAAGTTTAATTTAATTTTTTCACCTTACAAAATTTCACAACTAAATGAATCATATGATCAATCGAGGAGCATCCTATTTCTATAATCAATTCCATTTCTCGCTTTAGGAAATTTTATTTTAGTGAACTAATCACTCAAAATACGAGAGTTTTTTTTTTACGTGAAAATCGACATTGGCTATGAGCATTCCCGATTACTCAACGCCTCAATTTTAAGCAAATAGCAAAAACTGTATTTGAGAAATAGAACTGCCTTTTTTACGCAGGAATCGACATTGGTTAAATGAAGACCCTTAGTTACTCAATAATTTACGTACTCAAATTTTCAATGATTACTCATAATTCAAGTACTATTTGACGCGAAAGTCGACATTTTTGGATGAAAACTCTTGGTTATTAAGCACAAGAATTATTGGAGTAAAAAAAATACATCATTTTTTTTCTCTTTTTTTTATAGTGTGAACTCCCTCATGATAAGTATTATATAATAGATTATATGATTGCAACAATTAACTATAATCAAAATTTAACATGTGAAATTAAGTAAAGAAGAGAAATTTTCATCACATATAAAATTTAGACATAATTTCAACTACTTTACAAGATGCACTTTCTATAAGATCAAAACTCCAAACCACATAATAATTATTTCTTAGTGCTTAAAGAAAGCATTTGCCAAAGTACATAAAATAATTTCAAAACGTTAGCCAAAATACATAAAATAATTTCAACAAGTAGGAAAATTAGACAAAAATCATGTTTGCTAACAATAACCCACAATCATGTGACATCATCTTATTTTAATCTCATAATAACCTATACAACACATTCCAAAGGTAAATAAGAAATTGTAGATATGAAACAATAAAACTCTCCTTGTGAATTGTTTGAAGTCGTATCCTTTGCATCTTTATTCATTTGGTTGTACCCGAATCCTCCAAACAAATATCCAAGCTTACTTTGACAATTTATTGCGGCCCTCTTTCTTAATAACTTGAATGCTCAGGAGATAGAACTAAGTGATAGATCTACCATTCTACCTCAATCAAGGTGTTGATAGCTTGTGTACTGTTCAAAATCATTAACATTAAATCCATATCCCTTTTTGATATCACTCTAATTTCTTCTTAACAATTTGCTTTATTTCAGAATCCAGAAAGATATTGAAGTGGCAATCATCAGTTTCAAATAAGGTGACATCTAAAGATCATAGGCATTTTTATTTATTTATTTTTTTGACCATTTGAAGAAAAGAATAAAATACATGAAATTAACTAAATAAACAGACAAAAGACGAAAACTTCCATTTCATTGAATTTAAACTCATACTTTCTTGGAATATTTACAAACACATAACTGACAACGGCCTTTGGGAAAGTAGTAAACATAGTTCTAGTCGAAAACATTTTTCTTAAAAGCAAATAAGGACTCATGACAATCTTTCTTCAATGAAATAAAAGCAAAACATGATATGAGCCAAACATTAAAACCATTCAAAAAAAGAAATTCATTTTAGGGCTCTACCTGGAAATGGATTTTGAAACAAAGGCAGACCTAAATTCACCGTCACTTTCTTGGCACAAAAAGGTGATCTGTCTAGTTATTCAGTACTCCACCATTAATGAAACTGAAACCAGCAGTATCAAATGTTTCCCTCATCATGAATTTCTTGTCTAGCACTATCATACCAATAGTAGGCTTGTGTTGAAGCAAAGGATTGTTATTGACATTCAGAACTTGTCCTCCCTCTTTCCTCAATATGATTTCTCCATCATCAATCATGTTTTGGATCTTATGCTTCAATTTCCAGTAGTTGGCCATAGTATGCCTTGGGCTTCCCGAATGATAGTCACAAATAGTTTAGAGGTCATAATTATAGGGTAGCCTATTAGGAAAAGTTTTCTCCGGTATGGTGCCAATTATACCCGCTACCTTCAATTGCTCACATATTTTATCAACAGGGCGACCAAGAGGGGTGAAATCTCTATAGTGTTTTCGTGGTTGGTTGGCTTGACCAACAACTACCTGATGTTGGGTGGGTGGAACATAGCTGTTAGGGTGAATAGGCCTAGGACGGGGTTGAAATGGGGGACAAAGGTTAGTTAGTGGTGCAGGTTGAAAATTTTAGAATATGAGTCGAATATTTGTAAGAAATGGTTGTGTGTTCATTGGTAAGACTTGGGTATGAAAGATTGATTAAGGATATGGTGAAAAAGTAAGAAAAGCATGTGTTGGTAAAGGGTACTATAGATAATTGGCACGATAGTTTATGCTGGTTTTGGAATTTGGGTTTGGGTTTCGAGCCTTAATTTAGCACAAAAACTAGCTCACCTTTTTTCAGTTCAGCTTTCTTTCCAGCTGCTTTCTTCATATTATTGTTATTCTGTAAATTTTTTACTTATAATTTTACGGTAGCCATGTCCACTACGTTTCCTTTCTTCACCCCTCTCTTGATGGCTTCTACCTATTCAATAACTTGGGCGAAGATTTTTCCAATTAAACCCACAATGGCCTTGTAGCATGGTGGTCTTGGACATCAATGAAAAGTTTGACCATTTCATTCTTGTCGATGGGTGGATGCACTTTAGCAACAACACTTCACCACTGCTGGCCATAGGCTACATAACTTTCGGAAGGTTTCTTTTTTAACTCTACCAAAAGCAAATTTGTCAAGTACCATGTCACAGTTAAATTCAGACTACTTGATAAAAGCTCGTGAAAGGTCAGTCTAGCTTTAGATCTTTGAGAAGTCCAATTTTAAATACCTCTAATGCGTCTTTTTTCAAACTTTCTCCAAAAAACCTTATTGGCAACTTGTCATTCCCAATTGGTTTTTTTAGTTTGTTACAGAATATTTTGAGGTCTACCACAGGGTCCCTACTGCCATTAAATTTGAAAAATTCTAGCACTTAGAATTTCGGTTGTAATTGGGTATTTAGGAACATGCAAAATCCTTGTAGTCTAATTCACTATATCTATCAAATCTCTGACTCTATTTGATGAAATCGTCAAACCTATCAATCTCTTCAACAACGTTTTATCAGTCATAAAGGGATTTTCTTCCTTAGCGAAAGGTTCCATCTCCACTTCACCTTGATATCTAGTATCGAGCAGAAATTGATTTGCATTAGGAGTCGGTGGCGGCTGAGTGTTCTAGGTAAATTAAGTTGCTTGTTGGGGATAGTAAGATTGGTTTAGAGTATTCTAGGCATTTTGTAATCCTAATTTTGATGATAACAGACCTCATATTTGCTAATCATAGTTATTTAGTGTTATGAAAGGATTGGAATAGGTATTGAAACATTTGGTGCAAATTAAAAGTGATCAACCACCTGATTAGATGCCTCAGAATTGCTTTGGCCATCCGAAGTATGTTCAAACACGGTTTTAGACGTCCTATCACCTGTCTGAAAGTGTCTCAAAAATTTCAGAAACTTTTAGAGGCAAGAAAATAAGGTTTCCGACGTCTGTTCATTCATCCAATAAAGCCAGAAAAATTTTAGAAACTATCGGACACAGGTTCGGACGTCCTTTCAGTCGTCTGGTAAAGAAGCAAAAATTTCAAAAACTTTCGGACACTTCAATCACAGCCCAGAAAAGTCAGTACAAATCAGATGATAGTTCTAATGATGAGCATATCATTCGGCCGTCTAAAATGATAAGATCAATATAACAAAGAAGAGATTGGACGTTGGTTCGGACAACAGCAAAACGTTCGGCCGTCCGAACATCCCAACGGCTAGTTTTTCTTGCATTTAATGCATGACCGTTGAAGGGTAGTTGAAGGTCATTTAGTGTTGTAGTATAAAATCTACGAAATCAAAATAAATGATAACTGTTGTATTGAATATACAAAGGCATTAAGTAGCTATCTTGAGCAAGATAATCTTATAATCCTTGTAATAGTGCATTAGATTGTGAGTTCTTCTTTGTGAGTGTGATTCTCCATTTGTATAGTTGAAAGGTTAGCTAGTGTGCTATAAAATCTCTTAGCTCAACTAGAAGAATGTCTAAGGTGAGTGAGAAGTGAGCCTTTCTTTGTACAAAGCGGTAGAGCTTCAACCACAAGAGAAAGAACTTAAGTGTACTACAACTTCAAGTTTATTAAAACTTGGAAGTTTTGTGGTTTGATATATTCATTCTCTCATTTATTTAATTTCAGCTTATTGTTACTCTTTGATAAGTTGATTATTGTTTCTTAACAACATATTTGATCATCTAATCAACTTGGTAAATTTCTATTTTGTCATATCTTGCTATAACCAAGTTAAGTTAAAAAAGGAAACTTAATTCACCCCCCTCTTAGGTTGCACCAAGGGCCAACAATTGGTATCAGAATTGGACTCTATTTTTTATAGCCTAACAAGCTAGGAGTGATCCATGGCAACCTCTAACAATGCTTTCGTTTCTAGAAGGCCAATCTATTACTAGACCTCCTATGTTTAATGGGGTAAATTACATTAGTTGGAGAGATAGAATGGAGATATTCTTGCAATCTATAGATATTGAACTTTGATACATTGTAAATGAGGGACCGTATGAAGCCTATGTTGATAATCCTATTACCGGTAGAAGGAGAACAAAGACTAGCAAGAACTTACCCCTCTAGATAGAACAAACCTTCACTCTAAATGCTAAGGCTCTAAATGTATTGTATAATGCTTTAGATGCCAATGAATCTACAAGAGTGAAGGGATGTAAAATGGCAAAAGAAATTTGAGAAAATTGAATGAAATTCATGAGAGTAGTGATAGTGTCAAGGAACAAAAGAAAGCCTGACTAGTCACTAAGTATGAATATTTTAAGATGAAGCCTCATTGAGAATGTAGACAAAATGTATTGTGATTTCAATGATATTATCAAGGATCTTGAGGCTTTAGCAAAAGGAATACACGTTGGGTGAAAAGAATAAAAAAATCTTGAATGCATTGCCTAAAGAGTGGGAAAGCAAAGTTACGGCTATAGAAGAAGCCAAAGACTTGAATTCTATGTTCTATTGAATCTCTTATAAATTCTCTAACCTCGTTTGAATTAAAGTTGAAATCTAAGGCTTCAAGAGGAGGAAGAGACAAAAGCCAAGAAGAACATGGCATTGAAGTCTTCACCAGATAATGAAGAAAACTTCTCCTTCGATGGCAAGGATATGGATACGGATGATCATGATTTAGCTCTACTCACAAAGAGTTTCAAGAAATTTCTCACAAACAAAAGGAGATTTAGAAGAGGAGGATCAAGCAATTTTAATCAATCAAGCTTTTCAAGAAATAAAGGAAAGCAAGAGGCCTCAAAGAAGCAAAATGATAAATACTTTGAGTGTGGGTAACTTGGACACTACATGAATGAGTGTCCCTCAAAGAAGGAGGGAAGAAATGAAAGAAAAACGAGATTCAACAACTTCCAACTCACATGGAATGAGTGCAACTCCGATAGAGAGATTGAGGAAGAAGAAGAAACCGCTCAAATGGATTTCATGGCAATTGGTGACATTGAGGTAACTTCAAGTCATTCATCTATAGATAAAAATGCATGTGATGTTTCTGATGATGAGGATGATGATCTTGAAAATTTTATTTTCAAATTGTACTCAAGTTTGAAAGAATCATATCTTAGAAACAAAGAATTGAAGTTGAAAATTAACTCTTTATTATATGAGAGTGCTAGACTTGTTCAAGAGAACAAAAGTCTAAGGTGTGAGAATGATGAGTTGAAGAAGAGCAAAGTTGATATGACTTGGAATCTTGAGAATTTGAAAAAGAAATTAGATGAGTGATCTTCTTTTCACAACAAAATAAAGAGTGAACAAGAGAGTTTGAAGAAGAGAATGAGTGAACTTAGTGATTTTCTTGAAAAACAAAAACAAGAAGTTTTAGAAAAAGAGATTACTAGGAGCACTACTTGGTACAAATAGATTCACATTGTATAGAAAGAATAGAATTAGATTTATTAGACCCATGCATGTCAACAATGCTCATATTATGTGCAATTTTTGTTGTCAAGTAGGACATATGAAAAACAATTGTTATGTTAGGAGAAATATGAGACAAGATATGAAAACTATATAGATTGTCAAGGATTGTGCTAACTCTTATGGACCCAAAAATTGAAAAGGGTACCAAATGTTATTTTTTATTTTTTATTTTTTATTTTTTTTGTGTAGGATTGCTTCAAAAATACTACTAAGGAGTCAAAGTGGTTTATTGGTAGTGGATGCTCAAGACACATGACCAGAGATCCATCATTATTTGTCAAGCTAAAGCAAAAGAATAGCGAAAAAGTCACATTAGGAGACGACATGAAGGCTAAAACCATTGGAGTAGGTGACATACGTAACAATGATGAAACCTTTATTCAAAATGTATTACTTGTTGACAATCTTAGTTATAACTTGTTGAGTGTTAGTCAATTGTGTGATAGAAATTTATTTGCATTAATCATAAAGCATGAATGTTTGGTGCTTGACTTTAGTTATAATATAGTTTTTAGAGGTAAGAGGCACAATGACATTTATATAGTCTATCTAAATAGAATAGATACTAATAGGATTAGATATCTTAAGGCTACTAGTGATGATCATTGGCTTTGGCATAGAAGATTTTGTCATTTCAATACGGACTTGTTGAGTGAGTTATCTAGGAAAGAACTTGTCCGAGGGCTTCTTAAAATTAAATTTGAAAAAGACAAGATTTGCAATACTTGTCAATTTGGAAAACAAATCAAGATCTCTTTTAAATCAAAAAATTGTGTTTCTATTACAAGACCTTTGGAGCTGTTACATTTAGACTTATTTGGTCCTACCCAAGTAGCAAGCCTTAGGGGAAAATATATGCTTTTGTTATTGTAGATGATTATTCAAGACACACTTGGGAGCTATTTCTTGCACACAAGGATGAGGCTTTTAAAAATTTTGTTTCATTATTTGCAAAAGTTCAAAACTTGTTAAACTTGACCATTGTGAAAATTAAAAGTGATAGTGGAACCGAGTCTAAATATTACGGCTTTCTGAATTTTCGTGATCACAATGGAATTACACATGAATTTTCTACCGCACGAGTTCCTCAACAAAATAGTGTTGTTGAAAGAAAAAATAGAACTCTTCAAGAAGCCACTAGAACTATGATAAATGAATGTGATTTACCAAAGTATTTTTGGGCATAAGCGGTCAATACGGCTTGCTATGTAATGGAATAAAGTTTTATTAAGACCTATTTTAAACAAAATTTCTTATGAACTCTTGTTTGATAAAAAGCCAATTGTTGACTATTTTAAACTTTTTAGATGCTGATGTGGTGTAGATTAGGTATGAAAATATAGGCAAAACACACAAATCAAGTAATAAACCTACTCTCCTAACTTTACTACAAGTATACGCGTCAAGTGTAGTATAGGGAGTATATAGGTATCATATCCTAGGAGGAATTAAATAATTGCAAGTACTAAGGCATTATGACTTACTTTATTATCTAAAAAATCAAAAATCAAGGTGTGTAGTAAAAAGGAAGTTCAATAGAATAGGTAAATAGTGACAAAAACTTGTAGGAATTCAAATATTCAAAATGTCTAGAATATAGAATCCACTAATGAATCATAAGATGCATGAATAGCTTGCTAAGTATTATCTTGCTTTATTGAGAATCCAATTCCATTTAAATCATAACTAGCTCTCACTATGAAATGATTAGATTCCAACTATTTTCATGATGAAATCTTATGAAAATATGAATTGCAATGATTTACTTAAGCATTCATTATTATCATATGAATAACTTAAGTAATACTTGTTCATTTTCAATTGTTAAGAGCATTTTTCAATGACAAATAACAACTAGATGACTTGTTTATGTTGGCCATGTAAAAACAAGAGTTATAACTTGAACAAGTAAACAAACAAATGTAAGCTTAGCTAGCTTGAAGAATTTAAGTCATGCTATGGATTCATTAGTTTCATCTATATTCTAGATAAAGCTTTTAGTGAATCATGACTAGTGAAATACAAAGAAACTTAATAAGAATACAAGAATTCATGCTTCAATTATGAAAATAAGAGATAGAGTTGAGAAAAGCTTATGAACACGTCTTCAACTTCTATTTCTTCTTCAAAATGTTGAAGTACAGTGAATTTTTATATGAAGAGCACTATTCTATTGAGGTTGAGAGAATTCTATTAATTCTCTTCAAGAATACTAACTATTACTAAAAATTAGATCATAAACTTGTTACAAATGACTCCTATTTATAGACAATTGTTCCACAAGTCATTTTCCAACTTGCAATTACATTCAATGTATTGAAATGATGAAGATTTGCATTAGAATTCTACAATGACACAAAAGTCTTCATTTATGTTTTCAATAAAATCTCCAACTTGTAAAACCCTATCTTCTTTTGAAAAGCCTATAGAAACCAACTGGAAATGGATGCAAGTTGCAGCCATAGAAATTTCACGCCGAACTATTTCACACTGACCCATGAATCTATTGCGTATCAAATTTACTCTTCCTCAAAACATAAAAGTTGTAGCCCTTTGAGTTAGCTTTCCAATACCACAAGAATCAGGTCATTTAGAACTCTGGATGCAAAGATATGACTAAAATACTGAGAGGTGGTCAGGAGAGCTTTGTTCTTCAATAATTTGGATTTTTGACTATGAAGATGTGAGAACTAGATTTTGATATCTTCATAAGAATTGTAGAGTGTCCTCTTAGCTTTAAAGTTCAAGAAGAATCATCCTAATCCAACTATTTATATCTCAAGTAATTGTCAAAACATAGAAATGTGTCATTGTTGCCGACCCCTAATTTTCTCCATTTCTTCACTTTCAGTTGTTTCTTTGCACTTCTCTTTTGCTTGTTATTCCTCGTATGCCCTTGAGACTTTTTTGTGATATTAACCTTGTAATTTTATTGGTGAGAATTTCTCAAAAGTTGAGCAAAACAATCCTCCAAACTTGAATGTAAAAGTTGTCCATTAAGCTCCTAACTCAATCATTCTTGAATTCTACAATGAATATGTTCCAATTGATCCAAAGTATGATTGAATGTATAAAACCTGCAAGATTGTATAAAGATTGTGCATTAATTTTCTCAAAATATAAATTCCTCTTCAAACTATAAAAATCAGGCAAAAACTCCTAATTCTAAAAGAAGTTGGAAAATGCATCATTTGTAACCAAAATTACTATACTAATACTATAATTATACCCAAAATATATAATAAAATATACAATATTATTAGGTAAATTTATTACTTATCAAACTCCCCACACTTGAATCATTGCTTGTCCTCAAGCAATTAGAAAATCAAGAGATCAAAACATGATTCAAGGCTTTGAAATAACAAATGCCACATTGTTGAATGCAATTCCACAATATAAAGTAAATAGGTATTATGCAATTCCTTGTAATGTTTGTAATACTAATTATACCAAGTAAAAAGGAAGTAATTATCTCAAGATTAAAGTTATTCAACCAAATTACTTTTACTTACAAAATTTCACTATACTAAGTATCCAATATGGACAATCATATACAACTTAATTTGCACACAATAGGGACGTATTGCACTTTGTATTTACAAGTGTCTTTTGACGCGAAAGTTGACATTTGTAGATGAAAACCCCCGGTTACTCAACACTTTGCATCGTTTTAACCACAATTTAGCTCTTAGTTTGAGAAGTGAAATTGTCTTTTGATGAAAGGATCGACATTTTGTGATGAAGATCCCTTATTACTCAACAATTCACTTTCAATTAAACTTGACTATGCATACTCTTAATTCAATTGCCGTTTGACGCGAAAATTGACTATTTTTGATGAAGATTCCTGGTTACTAAGCAATTTGAATCATTAGAGTAGAAATAAATAAACATTCATCAATAACCTTCATAATATTATTGTCCCTTGATTCAAATAAGTATACTTTTTGTCCATATCTACCACTTAAGAATGTAAAATTAAGTAAGAAAAAGAAATTTAAAATCAAACATGCAAATCAAGACATAATTACAACCATTTTACAAGATATACTTTCTTAAAAACAAAACTCCTAATCACATAATAACTATTTCTTCATATATTTGTAGAAAATATTCAATCATAGTCGCATAAATTATTTCAAAAAGTAAAGGAATTTAACAAGTTCATGGCATAAAAGTATGATAAAGAGGTAAATTTTTAAAATTTAGTCATATTTTACCAAAACAATATCTTGACACAATTATTCCAAAACCACACCAAACATAATCCTTTACCTTCCCCCACACTTAAAATGTCACATTGTCTTTAATGTATAAAGGAAAAGATAAGAAAGAAAAATAGAACAAGAAAACTACCCTTGTATAGTTTTTGAAATCCAAAAGTTGATATTGTTGTTGTCCCTGAAGTTCTTGGCCTTGACAAGTTCCTTTTTGCCATATTTCACCATGTTTCTCAAATGGTTCATTCTTGCTCACTAACCTTGTTTCAAAGCTTAAATAACTTCAAATGCTATGTTAAAGCATGTTTGAATAACCATTAAGCTCAAAAAGTAACATAGCATACTTTGAAATACTTGATTTCTTCCACACTTTGTTCTTGCAATATAGCTCCAAAGAGGTAAAATTTTGATGCACATGTGCTTTGAGCAAATGTAATGTGTTATGATGAAGTGAAAAGCAAATGAAACTTGTGTGAAAATACCTCAAAACAAAATTTCATACTTTGATGCAAAAAGTTAAAGTTTGAATTCAAGAATTGAAACATGAAATGCAATCTCTTTGTATGTGTTGAAGTGATGTTTTCATGCTCACAAAGTTGTCCTAACAAACTTGCAAAGAATACCATTAAATTCCTACACAAAATTTCCAAAATCATCCAAAATGCACCCAAAATAAGAGGGATCCTATGGGTCAGATCCGTGAGTGAAGGTGACCCGCGGATGACCCACGATAGCTCCCAGAAGTTGCAGAAATTTCTGCAAAAAATATGTTCCAAGGGCTGATTTTTTCTCAACTTTGAGTGATGCTTTTCGATCTTTTAAACCTTCATTTGTGGGCAAACAGCTTTACAATCATGTAACCCTGTCAACAAAATTTAAATTCATGCATTAAACTGATCCAAATCATAAACACAGTAGAAATGAGAATAATCCAAATTAGGCTACTTGAAAATTCTGCACTTCGAATTTTATGATGAACTTGAAATTCAAAAGTTTCTTTTTGATGTTTTTGATCAATCCAACACCTCAAACATGTTTCTAAGTTAAAAAAAAAAAGTTTTTAACATGATTTTTAAGCATCCAAAACATCAAAATTCCATAATTAAGACCAAAATTACAAAGAATCAACTTTGAAGTAAAACATCCAAATGAATAGTTGCTTTTTCACTAAAAAGTTCAATTTGATTTTTTGCATGTTTTGGACTTCAAATCACTTTGAACGTTTCAAATGATAAAACAAAGTCGCTCAAAACTAATTTATGCATTAAAAGTCTATGGATTACCAAATGAGAATCAATGTGCTCAATGAAACTTAACTTATAAATAGTAAACTAATGGAATAGTAACTTTGAGATTCATACTTCAAATTGGTTTTCTTGTTTATTTAACTTCAAAACTACTTCAAACACATTTCAAATGATGAAACTAAGATGTTTAACCCTTCTAAACACATTAAACACAAGATGGAATTAACATATTTAAACATGAAAACTCAAAGATTGCATATAATGCTTTCATATTTAAAATCATCAAAACTAAACTAAACAAACATACTTTAAACAACATAAACCAACTTAAAACAACTTAAAATACCAAAAACATTGGGTTGCCTTCCCAACAAGCGCCTTCATTTAGAGTCGAGAGCTAAACTCATTGTTGCACGCTTCACTTTATAGGACCATGACCCAAAGAATACTCCATTCCTTTGGGTGTAGTTATATCAACCTATGCTCAATTGGTCCTTGTTTCTTGTTTTCCTCCTTCTTGGCCTTCCAAAACCTGAAAAATGTATAGCATGGCACGCTATCATCAAGTTCATCTATCATATAAACATCAAAGGAAGATGAAGGTTGTTTCATCATATCATTTAAACCAAAATTTACTTCATCCTCCCCCACTTTAAGCCTAAATGTACCATTTTTTACATCAATAATTGATGCATTCAACGGAAGAGATGACGGTCCAAGACTCTCGAATTTCAAGTATGCAACCCAATCTTTTTGACCCCTTCGTAATTTGTCGAAAACCCCAAGAATAACTCAGATTGTTTTGTTTCAAATTCAACTAGATTCATTGAACTCCCCTCTTTAAGAAATGATTCTAGACCCCTAACCAACAACGTGGTGTAGACACCTAGTCGACAATCCTATTGGATAGATTCAAACCCTCAAAGATGAACCCTAAGCGAGATTCTTGAATACTCAACAAATGCCTTGCCAAGCAATCAAGAGTAGTTCTTTAGCCAAAGAACTAAGAAAACTCAATTTGCACTCGCACACAATTGAAGAGAAAAACTCAATATTATTGATTAATGTTGTTCCAAATTCGGATGAATAGTAACACCCTCTATAAAAAGGCGCATAACATCAAGATATAAACTAAATATGGAAACTAATTTAACCCTAGTTGCACCATAACATAAACGTACAACTAAAGATATAACTTGGGCTATTAAACTAACGAATTAAGCCCATGAAACCCATAACCTCAAGTGGCAAACGGGTTCTTCAATCGAATCCAAGTCCAGGACCTCCAAGCTCCTCCAACTCTAGCCCAAAATAGGTGAATAGCCCTGTAGGTTCTTGTTTCAACCAAGTAGCTTCATTTTCATGTAATTCTATAATCAAACCTTACAAAGCTTGTTTCATCCTTTTAGTTTTCAACCTAATCATTGGACCTCCCATATCTTGAAAAGGACTCTTGGTAGCACCTCCATGATCACGAGCCTCTCCAACTTGACCACGACCATTGATATCCTCATCAATAATGGCATTGACAGTTGCTAGAAAAGGTCTCCCAAGTATTACAGGTATTGAAATATCATCTTCCATATCCAAAATAACAAAGTCAATTGGGATGATAAGTTTGTCTACTTTTATTAACACATTTTTAATTACTCCTTGTGGATGTCTAATTGATCTATCGGACTAGTTGTAAAGTCATGTTTGTGCTTTTCAATTCCTTAAATCCTAGCCTTCTAGCAATTGATAAAGGGAGTAAAGAAACACTTGCACCCAAATCACATAAAGCATTTGAAAAATTTAAACCTCCAATAGGTGCAAGGGATAGAAAAACTCCCTGGATCCTTAAGCTTTGGTGGTATTTGTTTTGAATCCTAGCACTACACTCATTCTGTGAGTGCTAGGTTTCAAAATCATCCAAACTCTTCTTCCTTGTCACCAAATCCTTGAGGAGCTTGTTGTACCTAGGAATTTGCAAAAATGCATCTATAAAAGGAATATTCACATGCAATTATTTGAGCATTTGTGCAGCCTTTTCTAAGCTTTTATCAATTTTTGAACTTTTTAGCCGTTGTGGAAATGGAACTTGTAGGGGAATAGGGATAGTTTGTGCTTGAGATTCATCATGGTTTTCACTATCACTCACTATCTCTTTTTCCTTTTTTCTCTTTTTCATCTTCATTACTTCCACATTTTTTCTCTTTTTCCACTAATGGTTCACTCAATTCCTTGCCACTTCTTAATGTAATGGCTTGAACATGTTCTCTAGGATTATCTTCGGTTTTACTTGACAATTTTTTGAGTTTCCTAAGGTTCATTTGTTCAGCCATTTGTTCAACGGTGTTCTCAAGGGTCCTAATTCTTGCACTAGATTGATTTGCATGCATTTCCATTTTCTCCTCTATTTGCTCTAATGCTACTTCCCATCCTTGTTTATTTTGAGAAAATCCGGGTGGTGTGTTTACTTTTTACTCCCTCCACCCAAAATTTGGATAGTTTCTCCACCTTAGATTATAAGAATTAGAAGAGATATTGTTAGAAGAAGAAGGCTTAAAGTTATTTATATATTATACTTGTGCACACATAGATGAATCATGCATATCACCACAAATAGTACAACAAGCAGCACTAGATGATGAATTTTGATTTCCAATGACAATTTTACTCAAAGAATTTATGGCATTCATAACACCATGCATTTGTGCCTTGAACATGTCATGAGAATCAACTTCATACATACTTTGGGTTCTTCTATGGGTACCTCTTTGACTTGCCCATTGGTAATGGTTGGCCGCCATTTCTTCAATCAATTCTTGGGCATCTTCTGTCGATTTTGCCATGAGAGCTCCACCTGCAGTTGCATCTATATTGATTTTTGTTGGATAGTTGAGTCCATTATAGAATGTCTGCACTATTAGCCAATTTGAGAGTTCATGGTGTGGACATTTTCTTATTCAGTCTTTAAAACACTCTCAAGCCTTGTATAGAGACTATCCTTTACTTTGGGTGAATCCAGTAATGTTCATTATTAATTTTGCGGTCTTTCCCTATGGGAAGTATTTGTTCAAAAAGGCCTTAGATAGGTCCGTCTATATTGCAAAGGTATTTGGTGGGTATGAATTAAGGCACTGCTTGGCTTTGTCTTTTAATGAAAATGGAAACAATCTTAGCCTTATGGCTTCTTTGGAAACACAATTTTGTTTAAATGTATCACATATTTTCAAGAAACTAGCCAAGTGAGTGTGACTATCTTCATTATTATATCCACCAAATTGATTTTGTTGGACCATTTGTACAAGTCCCGGCTTTAGTTCAAAGTTATTAACATTAACCGATGGTCTTATTATGCTTGCATGTGAATTGATTGGATCCGGTATGGCATAATCTCTTAAAGAATGAAGTTGAAGATTAAGATTTTGATTTACCTCCTCCATAGCTACCTCTAGTTGTAGTTGTGTTTGAGGTGCACTTGAGGTCTTACCAAACTCCTCTACCTTTGCTTGTTCTTTTTTGCCTTTGTCTTCTTGCTTTCCTTGTCGTTCTTTCTATTTTTGGATCAAATGGAAGTACCACTCGCTCCTATGCATGCACCTACAAAATGAAATAAAATATTAACAAACAAATAAAAGTGAACAAAGTTTAGAGTAATAAAGCTTGCATTGGCCCTAATATTGCCTTTGATTCCCCGGCAACGACGCCAAAACCTTGACGTGGTGTAGATTAGGTATGAAAATATAAGAAAAACACATAAAAATCATGTAATAAACCTAATCTCCCAACTTTACCGCAAGTATACGGGTCAAGTATAGTATGGAGAGTATATAGGTATCATATCTCATGAGGAATCAAATAATTGCAAGTATTAAGGCTTTATAGCTTACTTTATTATCTAAACAACCAAAAATTAAGGTGTGTAGTAAAAAGAAGTTCAATAGAATAGGTAAATAGTGACAAAAACTTGTAGGAATTCAAATATTCAAGATGTCTAGAATATAGAATCCACTAATGAATCATAAGATGCATGAATAGCTTGCTAAAGTATTATCTTACTTTGTTGAGAATCCAATTCTATTTAAAACATAACTAGCTCTCACTAAGAAATGATTAGATTTTAACTATTTTCATGATGAAATCTTATGAAAACAGGAATTGCAATGATTCACTTAAGTATTCATTATTATCATATGAATAACTTAAGTAATACTTATTCATTTTTCATTGTTAAGAGCATTTCTCAATAACAAATAACAATTAGATGACTCGTTTATGTTGGCATTGCCAAAACAAGAGTTATAACTTGAACAAGTAAACAAACAAATACAAACTTAGCTAGCTTAGAGAATTTAAGTCGTGCTATGGATTCATTAGCTTCATTTATATTCTAGACAAAGCTTTTAGTGAATCATGACTAGTAAAACACAAAGGAACTTAACAAGAATACAGGAATTCATGCTTCAATTATGAAAATAAGAGATAGAGTTGAGAAAGGATTATGAACAAGTCTTCAACTTCTATTTCTTCTTCAAAATGTTGAAGTACAATGAGTTTTTATATGAAGAGCACTATTCTATTGAGTTGAGAGAATTCTATTAATTCTCTTTAAAAATACTAACTTTAATACTAACTATTACTAAAAATTGGATGATAAACTTGTTATAAATGACTCCTATTTATAGATAATTGTTCTGCAAGTCATTTTTCAACTTGCAATTACATTCAATGTATTGAAATGATGAAGCTTTGCATTGGGATTCCATAATGGCACAAAAGTCTTCATTTATGCTTTCAATGAAATCTCCAACTTGCAAAACCCTATCCCCACATGAACTGTCTACAAAGCCAGCTGGAAATTGGTGCAAGTTGCAACCGTAGAAAGTTGTTGGCCGACATTGATCTGCAAGTCATCTGCGGGTTAACTGACCCGCGGATCCAACCTGTGGATTAAATTTGCTCTTCCTTAAAACATGAAAGTTGTATCCCTTTGAGTTAACTTTCCAAGACCACAAGAATCAGGTCATTTAGAGCTCTGGATGCAAAGATATGGCCAAATACTGAGAGGTGGTTGGGAGAGCTTTGTTCTTCAATAATTTAGATTTTTGACTATGAAGTGGTGAGAACTGAATTTTGATGTCTGCATAAGAGTTGTAGAGTGTCCTCTTAGCTTTAAATTGAAAGAAGAATTATCCCAATCCAATATTTGTAGCTCAAGTTATTGTCAAAACACAGAAGTGTGTCATTGTTACCGACCCCTAGTTTTCTCCATTTCTTCACTTCCATTGCTTTTTTGCACTTCTCTTTTTCTTGTTATTCCTCGTACGTCCTTGAGACCTTTTTGTGATATTGACCTTGTAATTCTATGGTGAATTTGTTGGTGAGAATTTTTCAAAAGTTGAGCAAAATAATCATCTAAGCATGAATGTAAAATTTGCTTCATTAAGCTCCTAATTCAATCATCCTTGATTCTACAATGAAGGTATTCCAATTGATTCAAAGTATGATTGAATGTATGAAACCTACAAGATTGTACAATGATTGTGATTTAATTTGCTCAAAATATAAATTTCTTTTCAAAACTATAAAAATTGGGCAAAAACTCTAATTCTAAAAGAAGTTAGAAAATGCATTATTTGTAACCAAAATCACTATACTAATACTATAATTATATCCAAAATATATAATAAAATATAAAATATTATTAGGTAAATGTATTACTTATCAGATGAAAATGTTTTATTTTGAACATCGGAACATCTAGACAAGTTTGATAAGAAAACAGATGAAGGCATCTTCCTAAGACATGCTAGTGATAAAAAAACCTATAGAGTATACAATAGGAGAACCTTAGTAGTAGAAGAGGCTATTCATGTTACTTTTGATGAATTACATGATGTTGTTACAAATGATATTAGTGAAGATGATGATATGTGTGTTCAAGAAAAATTAAAAAATCTTAATATTCAAGAAGGTAATAGTGCACATAAGGAAGTGGTTAACTCTAGTGAAAATATAGTTGATGAAAAGAAAAACGATGAGAATACCAAGGACTTACCCAAAGGTTGGAGATTTGCACCTAATCATCATAAGGAACTTATCATAGGTGATCCTTCCGAAAGGGTTAGGACTGGATCCTCTACTAGACCTTTAGTAGACAACTTGCAATATTATCCCAGCTTGAGCCAAAGAATGTTGAAGATGCTTTGAAAGGTGATTTTTGGATAGAAGCTATGCAAGAAGAATTGAATCAATTTGAAAGAAACAAAGTATGGACTTTGGTAGAGAGACCATTAGATCACCCAATTATAAGCACCAAATGGATTTTTAGGAATAAATTGAATGATAAAGGTGAAGTAGTGAGAAATAAAGCAAGGTTATTTGCCAAAGGTTATGTGCAAGAAGAAGGAATTGATTTTGATGAGACCTTTGTACCGGTTGCTAAGTTTGAATCCATAAGGATGTTACTTGTGTATGATTGTTTTAAAATTTTCAAGTTATTTCAAATGGATATGAAAAATAATTTTTTAAATAGTTTTATTGAGTAAGAAATATATGTTGAACAACCTCCCGGTTTTGAACATGAAAGCTGTACAAATCATATTTTCAAACTTTCTAAAACTTTATATGGAAAGCTCCTAGACCTTGTTATGAGAGGTTGGGCAATTTTTTTATTGATAATGGTTTTAAAAGGGGATATGTAGACACAACACTTTTTACAAAACATCATGCAAATGAACTCCTCGTTGTTCAAGTGCATGTTGATGATATTATTTTTGATGCTACAAATGAAAATCTTTGCAAAGAATTTTCACTCATGATGCAAAATGAATTTGAAATGAGCATAATGAGAGAGTTAAAATTTTTTTATGGTCTTCAAATTCGTCAATTAAAAAATAAAATTTTTATAAATCAAACCAAATACGCAAAGGAGTTACTTAAAAAATTTGGTATGGAAAATTCAAAGGAAGTAGGCATTCCTATTTGCACTTCCACTAAGTTAGATAAAGATGAAGAATGCAATGAGATAGACGAAAAAGGTTTTAGAGGTATGATTGGTAGTTTGTTTTATCTTACAACTAGTAGACGCAATATTATGTTTGACGTTTGTCTTTATGCAAGATTTCAGTCTTGTCCTAGGGAGTCTCATTTATTAGCCGTCAAACGGATTCTTAGGTACCTCAAAGGTACGTTAGATTTTAGACTTTGGTATCCTAGAACTCATATTTTTGATCTTGTGAGGTATTCCGCTGCTGACTTTGCCGGATATAGAATAGATAGAAAAAGCACAAGTGCGACTTGTCATCTTCTAGGAAAATGCTTGGTATCTAGATTTAGCAAGAAACAAAGTTCTATTTGTTTGTCCACGATGAAAGCCGAGTATATTACTATGGATGCATGTTGTGCTCAGTTATTTTGAATGAAACACACGTTTTCAGATTTTGGTTTGCAGTTTCAAAGTGTGCCTGTTAAGTGTGATAATACTAGTGCCATCAACTTAACCAAGAATCCCAGTCAACATTCTAGAACTAAATGTATTGACATCAAACATCATTTCATTAGAGATTTGGTTCAAAAAGGTGAGATTCATATTGATCATGTAAACACAAGTAATCAGTTAGCTGATATTTTTACTAAAGTTTTACCTCTTGAGCATTTTGTTTTTCTAAGATCAAAAATGGGCATTCTGTCCCAGGATTAGCCGGCCTAACCATCCTCTCGGACGACATAATGCAATTTTAACCACTAAGTTCAAAATCTTGATGGAAACCCTGATTGGTGATAATGAAAATTTGGAAATTCCCATGGAATTTGGTGAAAGTTATTCAACAAATCTTGGGTCTAGAGAAGAAAATGTGAATTTTAATAATGTTGCTAATGAACCTGCAGACATCCAAAATTCAGTCGCTCAATATGTTTCTTGGCTAGGAACAAGTAAGTTTGGTGATTTCTTGGTCAAATGGAAGTCAAAGAATAACAACTCAGTGGAACCAAGGTTCGTTAACCAAGATGAAATGGTTCCTAATTTGGGAATTCTTGATTCTTGCATTTTTAAACATGAACTTGAATATTTAGTAACTTCTGATAGGAGTTGTTCAAACATTGATAATGGTTATATGGGCCTTCCTGAATGTATATCTAAATTCATCAAATGACAAGCTTGAAGATTTTGATATAGCAGAAGCTTATGAGCATCTTTTCTTTACAAAAGTTGCCCCTGAATCAGCGAGATCAACGGGAAGTTTATCTACTGAATATGCATTTTCTCATGTTCAAACAATGAAAACTGATGCTAACAGTTGTATGGCTAATTTTGATATTGAGATTGATTCTAATTATGCCTGTGATATGATTGAAAGTGGTCGCAATGAGTTTGGGGAAATTTATGGCCTAGAGAAAACTGCTATTAGAGTATTGCTTGCAACCAGAATTCTTGATTTCTTTACTAGAAAATACCCTCACTATAAAGCTATAAAAGGTAGCTTTCCATGGGATCCAGGAGGTAACGAACTAGGACTAGAAATACTGGATTTTGATATTAGCGAAAATGATGATAATATGAAGCATTCAAGGAAGGCAATAGACAGTGTGAATGGTGAGCCAAAAATCTCTCAGGCTAGCTTAAAAAGTGCTGACACATAAAAGATGGTGAGACTATTTTTGATGATCTTGAGAAGAATCCAAAGCCGTGGTGGGATTACTATGAACACAAATCTAAAGGATTAGTAAAGGAGAAGTACCCAAATTTGAAACACAAAGATGATGATACTACACTTTTGCTAAATAAAGCTCCAAAATGGGTGTTTTCAGGACTAGAAAGGCTGGATATTGATGTTTATACCCCTAAGCAGAAGAGAGTAAGGGATGCTAAAGAGGAAGAGTTGTGGAAGGGTTTGGTGGAAATCTGAATAGATAGTGGGACAATAGATTGGGCAAGAAGAATATGCAATCTACTTGAGGTAAGATGTGGCATTTCAAAGTGTTCCAAAGTAGGAGCTTTATAAAGTATTGGCTCTGAACAATTGAATCCTTGGATCTCGATGCAGAGTAGTAATGGCTGTAACAAGCATGGGACTTTTGAAATATGTGGAGCATGAAGTCAAAAGCTGCAGTAATGCTGAAGCCATGAGTTGCAGTTGAAGAGTAATTTTCTGACAACTCAAATGTCTTTTAAAACCTCCATTTGTTGTATGTGTGGTGGTGCCTAACGATATGCATGAGAGCATTGAATCTTCATCATCCTAGGGACTAGGATGTTTAAAGGGGAGGCATTTGTAATGACCCGCTAAACAAAATTAAAAGTTAGTTTTGTAGTCAATTAGTTAAGATTAGTTCCAATAGTCAGTTACAGTTAGTTATATTGACAACTATGAAGTTAGTTGCTCAAGTCTAGAAGCTCCGCATGAGAGAACTAGCTGGAGTATCACTCCATTGTATAAATGAGATGATTTGCAGTGTTCAATATTATTGTAATCATCTCTCTATTCAATAAACATTCCATTTCTCTCTATCAATTCTACTTATTCCTTTCTTTACTCATTCTTTTTTCCACCCTGTTGCTCTCTGTCTTCTTCTCAATCTGAATTACTAATTCACCAAAAGTTCAATCAAATACCTTGATCATAACATAACATTTCAATCACCTCATATGATGGACACATAGAAGATGCTAATGTTTTTGCTTTCTCGTTAAATCTTTATTTTGTTTCCTTAATACACGGAATCAAACACTTTTTCAGTGCAATTTTCTGTATGTATAGTGTTTGTTTTATTCAACAACGATTTCATCGAAGTGGAGTGAGTTGTCACGTAATTCCCCCACGCCCCCAAGCCCCGAGTTGCATAGTCACCATCCTCTCAGACGACATAATGTAATTTTAACCATCCCTAATCAGGATAAGCATTATGTCGATAAGAATGTTCTTCTTCAGCGTAGTTGCCTAGAATCTGAATTTAGGCGTTTGAAGTTAGATTTCATCTGTAACAAATTTTCGAAACAAAGCTGGAGTCATTTGTTGTTTTTTAATGAAAAATCTTACCCTGAGATATTAATTCAATTCTTTACTAATCTTAGACGAGGAGAGTCATATGCCATTATTTCTAGAGTAAATGGTCTTGATTTGATTTTTAATTAGAATCAAATCAATCACATTTTAAAATGTAGACCCAAAGAAGATCTTCCAGTTTCTAGATTTTTCTCCTTTCAATGGGCTACATCAGAACATCAGTTCAATTTTGATGAACCTCGTTCATTTTATAACATTTCTTTTGAACAAGCTGCAAAAGCTAAACCATCAACTTTAGAACCTGTAAATAGAATTTTATTTACTATGGTTTCAAATCTATTAACTCCCACTTTTGATCATAGAAGTAAGCCAAATATGATGGAATTATATGTTTTCAACTCTGTCTTGAAAGAAATTTCTCTTGACTTCGGGTTTATTATGCGTGAATTCATTTTTAATTGTATTTCTAATATCCGAAGAAATATCCCTTTTGAAAAATTCATTACCCGTATTTTAAATTTTATTACATTCCTTTAACGGGTACATCTCTTGAAAATCCATCATTAACTTGCTCCTATTTTGAAACGTTTCATCTTAAGTTTCACAATAATGAGTGGATCACAAAGGCTCAATATCAAGCACTTAGGCCATCTAGGACTACACTTGTATCTACTCAGCCTATATCTACTCCTCCTCCTTCCTCTATACCACATCCACCTTCACCTCTATCTCTTTTGCACCATCTTCCTCTACTCCTGTTTAGCCCACATCTATTCCCTCTTCCTCTACATCTCAAGATCCACTTTCTCATTTTCTGACTTTATTTCAAAAATTGGATAAACGGATGGACTCTTTGGAAGCCAAACAACTGAAGATTGAGGCAAATCAGACTAAATTGTTCAAGGAATTTCATGATTTTGGAAAACGTTGGAACGTGTTGAGCATACACAAGTACTTGGAATAAATATTGGTACGCAAGCTCAATACAATATCTTCAAACAACAGATTTTGGTTGAATTAGAGGAAGAAGAAGAAGAAAAAATGAAAGAAGAAGAAGAAGAAGAAGCAGGGGCAACAGATGATTTGGCTAATCTTCAGCCCGAGGTTTCAGGTCACACTTACCAGACTCCAGCTCAATCTCCTGCCCATGTCCCTGCATCACCTATACAGCTTTCTCCCACTACTAATGTACCTATGACCATCGTTTAGAGCATAGCACGTGAGGTGGTTCACATCATTCTCGAATGATTCAGATGAGTCTCATTTAGCTACTCTCACACCGCCATCATCTTCTCGAGCTAAAGTATCGTCTAGAAGCCTAGCCATTATACCCTATAAGCATAGAAAACCTTAGGCACTAACTTAGTTTAGTCTAGACTGGTGCATTAGGTATTTTGTCTTTAGTTTGTACAGACATTTCCCTTTTATATAAAATATGCCTTTTCTTGTTTCATTTTTTTTTTGTTTTGTGTTGTTGTTTTGTTCTCAAAATATGCCTTAATGTTTTTTTCAATGCGTCATTTGAGAGGGAGCCTTACTAAGGGGGAGTAGTTTTTTTTCTAATTTTGATGTTGCCAAAAGGGGAAGTAAAATGATCGCGTGTGTCATGGATAAAGTATGTGTATGTGATGTGCGTATATATTTTATGCTATGAGTGAATGTGCTATGTAACTTATGTTCATATGTCTTATATATCTTATAGGTTTGTCATCATCAAAAATGGGGAGAATGTAATTCTAATTTTGATAATAACAAACCTCATATTTGTTTAGTGTTATGGAAGGATTGGAACAAGTATTGAAACATTTGGTGCAAATTAGAAGTGATTGGCGACCTGATCAAACGCCTCAGAATTGCTTCGGCCGTCCGAAGTATGTCCGGACACAATTTTGGACGTCCTATCAGTTATCCGAAAGTGTCTCATAAATTTCAGAAACTTTCGAACGCATGAAAACAAGGTTTTGGACGTCCGGTCATTCATCCGACAAAGCCAGAAAAATTCTAGAAACCATCAGACACAAGTTCGGACGTTCTTTCAATCGTCTAGTAGAGAAGCAAAAATTTTAAAAACTTTCGGACGTCCGACAACATCCCAGAAAAGCCAGTACTAATTGGACGATGGTTCGAACAATAAGCATCTTCTTTAGGCGTCCGAAAATGATAAGATTAGTGCAGCAAAGAAGAGATCGGATGCTAGTTCGAATAACAACAGAACGTTCGGCCGTCCGAACACCCCAACGGCTCTGTTTTTCCTACATTTAATGCATGACCAGTTGAAGGATAGTTGAAGGCCATTTAGTGTTGTAGTATAAAAGCTATAAAATCATAATTAATTACAACTGTTGTATTAGATATACAAAGGCATTGAGTAGCTATCTTGAGCAAGATAATCTTACAATCCTTGTAATAGTGTATTAGATTATGAGTTCTTCTTTGTGAGTGTGATTCTTCATTTGTATAGTTAACAAGTTAGCAAGTGTGTTATATTAACTCAACTAGAAGAGTGTCTAGGGTGAGTGAGAAGTGAGCCTTTCTTTATATAAAGTGGTAGAGATTCAACCTCAAGTGAAGGAAATCAAGTGTACTACAACTTCAAATTTATTGAAACTTGAAAGTGTTTGTGGTTTGATATATTCATTCTCTCATTTATCTAATTTCAACTTATTGTTACTCTTTGATAAGTTTGATTGTTGTTTTAACAATATATTTGATCATCTAATCAACTTGGTAAATTTTTATTTTGTTATATCTTGCTATAACCAAGTTAAGTTTAAAAAGGGAATCTAATTCATCCCCCTCTTAAGTTGTGCCAAGGGCCAACACGTTTCTAGGGTTGATGAAATATGAGCAGGCATTTGAGGATTTTGAATAAGTAGGGGTGGAATTTGAATGTCTTTGATATTCAGATATGAGGATTGTATCTGGACAGTTGTGTTGTTGTTCGTATCTGGAGTGTCCTCCACTTGCATTGGGTTGGGTTTGCAATATTTCTCGAATAGGTGGTACATTCGAGGTGAAGCCATTGTTATTCATATTGCTTATGAAGTGAACAATGATTTGACTATAGGAGGAAACCTCACAAATTATGTCATTCATTTTGGCTAACATTTCATTCATCTATGCCTTTAATGCTGTCAGCTCAGATGCCTGATTCCCTTGCTGGTGCTTCGAGAGATTCTGATGGTTACTCATGTTTACATACAATAGTTTGGCGTGAGACCACGTGTAAATAGGGCTTCGGTGAAAGAAAACTATAATTGAAGGTACTTGAGATACAGGAATCAAAAGAACATGATTTAGGTATTTATCTTACGTAACACTGTCAAATTTAATTTTGAGAAAGAAAAAGACTAAAGCTAGTAAATATACAAATAATTCGGATGCATGTCCTAGGGGGTGCCCGTATTGTACTAAGGGTAGGTCTAGCATGAAATACGGTTCTTTAGGTTGAGACTTCCCCTTTTTTAATGAAAGTGCGCCTGATCTACCGGAAAGAAATGCCTCCATTTTGCTCGTATTACCTTACTTAAGATCTCACCCACTAGGATGGTACTGAAAGTATAAACGTGCAATTTCTATAGAAGGGTTATAACTCATAGGAAACGAGGTTGGCTTATTCTTAGAACGGGATTCTCTGAGTGGCATTCCCTCTAGAACTTATGCATGATGCCAATTTATTGAAGCACGTTAAAATATGTCAAAATGCAAAATTTAAAAGATGTCTTAAAGATTTGTTAATCTAACAATGATGCAAAATTTCTTCGAAAAAGATGGATAATAAATTGTACAAAGGATTATTGACTTCGAGTTCATTTATTTGACTAAAAAAATCGAACCTCTATGAGACTACGGGATACAACGTTGAACATAAAACTCAAAATGCCAGTTTATTAAAACATAACGAAATATGCATTAAAATCCCCTTTTGTGTAGTGTGGGAAGGGAGGGTGGGGGCTAAGGCAAAAAATAATGTATAATTTATTTGAAAAAAATGAACATGAACGGTACGAAATTTTCCCTCTTGGATGCATTTATTGATTTTGAGAAAAATTGATTCGGACAAAACTGATAGGTACAACAAGGGTGGGTAAACTTTGAAAAATATTTAAAAATTACAACTTTTATTCAAGAATATATAAGAGGAAAAATCAAATTTTTGAGATTTTTAGGAAATTTACAATGATTGATCCCTTGAGTATTTGTTTATAACAAAATGCAATTTGCAAAAATTTATGAAAAATCCTATTTCCGTCTTTTTGAAAGAAACTAGTTGTGAAAATTTAAATGTGCTGACAGAAGATTAGCTTCCTACAAGACACCATACTAGGGCTCTTTATTCTATGGTCATGAATGCAATCAAAGAATGAAGGAAATTACATAAGTTTATTCAACAAATAACATATAACACATTAACAAAACAAATATCAATAAATGACATAACAAGGCAAATAAAGGGAGTGGATTCCCTTCTCTCGTACCTGATGTACTTAATAGGGTAAGGCTGACTCTATCCTAGACTTATTCTGCATGGATGTATGAAGTTGGGATCCAAAAGTAACAAATCTGATAATTCCACGGATCCCAAGTTGGTAGTTCGAGTGATCCCCTAAATACCGCTACATATACGAATGCGATGGCTACATGTCTAGGCAAATTGATCATGATCCTAAAGAGATGGGTAGGTGACAACCACTAAAAAGGGAAAAAAAAGATAAAATATCGAATACACGTATGGAATGTTCCTTATGAGAGGAGGGAATGATAAAGCCTGGGCTCTAAAGGTGACCAACCCCTCCCCAAATGCAAAAGCGGTCGAATAAAGCAAAGATAAATAAAGCATACATCACATAGATAGACGAGAGACGATGTGTGTGAAATACAAAAACAAAACCTAACATCCAAACACAATAGAATAAAAGGGTTAAAAAAGAAAAAAAGTGATTAAGTCTAGTACTCGGACTTACTAGTGATCCCCAGTGGAGTCACCAAAATCTGTCATGCTCTGAAAAATCAAAAGCACAAGTCGGTTCGTGATTATTGCGACCTGAAAAGGTGGTCCAATCTGGTGACCCATGCATGTGTGAGACGAAATCGGGTTTTAGTGAAAAAGTGTTATTTAAGGAAAATGGCATTTTTAAACAAAATAAAGCCGGGACTAAAGTGCGACAGTTTTGGCCAACTATTTTTTAAAAAGTGTTTTATTTTAAAAAAAATTGAGTCGCCACTTGGTATTAAGTTAGGATGTACCAAGTCACCCAAAAAATTTTTAACAAATCAAAAAAAATTTAAAAAAAATATTTAAAATCCTTTTTTGGCTCCGGTCTACGAAAAATGAGAGAAAAAAGTTCAGGGGTCACATTTAAAGAGAGGGAAGGTAAAGACTCATGCTTAAGGCACCCTTTCCATCTAATCGAAACTAGTTGTGAGGTTTAATTAAATTTTCTTAAATTAACCCTAGATTATGATGTATCTATATGAATGCAAGTTCTAAATCTAAATGTGAGTATCGGGAATGTCGAGATCTCCCATCAGAGCTTAATCGAGATTATCGCATTGATTGTGAAACCCAAAATGATGCCTTGAGGTAGTCACGAATGTATATACAAAATAAAATATAAAAAGAAAAGAAAATAGTGATATAGATAATAAGTGGTTAAAGAAATTGGCGATGCAGTATAACGGAAACCGGGGACTAATAACTTGTGATTAACTTTTTCTACTCATAGAGGGAAGAACGACCTGTTAAGCCACCGCTTCCTATGTAAGTAGATGACTATTTCTAGTCAGATCACGCAAATGACTTAAATTCTAAGTGAAATGCAACCTAAATGTCATGCACTGAGTTTATGTAAAAATAAGTAATAATAGTAAGATATATATGAAAAGATCATGCATAAATGAAAAAAAAAACACCTAAAAATGAGAAGTAGTGTGCGAAATGATATGAAATGCACACGGGGAGTGAAGCTATCACTAAAATGACCTAACGGTCTAACGTTGGATTAGCCCTTTTTAGGAATTCCCCACTAGCGTTGGACTAGTGAGGAAGCGATAAAACCACAACTAGTATTGGACTAGCGTGGTGACGAGATAACATAAAACATGAATTAAAATATGAATGAAAAAGCAAGTAAACTTATAAAGACATATAAGAGCACGTAGGAGCACACAACATGTAGGCATGATACCTAAATGCAAAATCCTAAAGAAAACGGTTAAGTACCCAAGCACACAAAAGCACATAAACCCTAACTATTACATCGGAAGTTAGCTACAATTTTTAGGGGGGAAAAAATAGAAACAACCTGTCTATTACATTTGCTAGATAAATATAAAAATTTTACTAAAAATATAATAAATATAATCTAACTATTACATTGACTAGCTAAATACAAAATCTTGCAAGAACATTAAAATCTAGCCATTTACTACATTTTTCACCAAATAATAAAATTCAAAAAGAAATAACATTAAATACGTAAAAGTATGTAAAATAAGAAACACATGAAGACAATGCACACAAAATCACATAAGAACACATTGGAGCACATAAGGAGAATTTAACAAGGAATGGGATACCTTTTTGAAGACTCAGTACAAATACTAATCAAAATGAACAAACAAGTCAAGACATATTGATATTAACAAATTGGGGTAAAAATGTACAGTCTATTGAACTAAGGGGCCTGAAAACAAGATTGTAAACCTAAGAGGCTTACGAGTAAAATTAGAAATTCTAACTGATAAAGAGGCAAAAATGCAAATTAAAGCAATTAGGGGAGCAAAACAGTAAATTCATGCAAATATGAGGATAAATTGCAAATTGTACGACTAATTGAAATAAACGTAAAATTTACTAGGTCAATCAGTAAAATTAAGGACTTAATTGCATAAAAATGAAATCTTTAGAGGGCATGCTAATAATAACCAAAAATTAAGGACTAAAGAATAAGTTTATGACAATCAGAACATCAAATTCTAAAATACAAGAAACCAACTTAACCAAATAAAATAATTCAACTAATTTAACTTAATTAACATATTAAACTAATTAAACCTAAATCATTA
Organism: Mitragyna speciosa; assembly: GCA_024721245.1. Taxonomy (NCBI): domain Eukaryota; kingdom Viridiplantae; phylum Streptophyta; class Magnoliopsida; order Gentianales; family Rubiaceae; genus Mitragyna; species Mitragyna speciosa. Next base: position 481,933 of record CM045567.1, on the reverse strand, counting down.
ACTAAACCAACATTAACAATTAAATGAAACTTGAAAACTAAACAAATCTAAAATTAAAACTATCCCTCCCCCCAACTCTTCCTCTTCCCCTAAATCCTCCTCTCTCTCTCTCTCTCATTTCTCTTCTGCCGTCTCTCTCTGTTCTCACTCTATTTTCTCTCATCTTCTCCATCCAGCTCTTTCTCATTTCTCCCTTTTCTCTCTGTGTTTTTCTTTCTCCCATTCCTTTCTTCTTCTCTTCCGAATTTCTTTCTCACTCACTCTGTTTTCTTTCCCTCTCCATCGTCTGCTCTCTGTCTCACTCTCTCTCGTTTCTTTCTCGTCTTTCTTCCTATTGTTTCTCTATTCTCTCTCTATTCTCTTTGTTTCTCCATTGACAAACAACAAGAAATGAATTTCCCAATTGAAACAGGGGAGATGGAATTATATTTTGATTTAATGGTTGTTTCGGACTTGGGGCTGGGAGATGGTTGGAGTTTGACCTTAGTTATGGTCAATTGGGTGCAATTTAAGTAGGAGTAGGAGTATCTAATTCTGGTCGTGGATTTTTAGGAGGTGGTGGATTGAAAAGGCTCGTGGTGGTGGTGGGTTTATGCGTGTGTAATGGTTTAATTGTGTTTTGGTGGTGGTTTGCTGCTATTGATGATTGGGCAAAGATTATGATTGTTTCTTGTTGTTTTGTTGTGCAGGTTTGGGGCTAATTTCGATGATGAAATTTGTGGCCGAATTGAGACTTTTGTGACTGGGATTGAATGTTTATGGTGGGGTTGAATGCTTATGGTGACTGATTTTGGCATAATTGTGACTGGTAATTGAGTAATATAGTCAGACGATGGTAACATTGGTGATCTCTTTGGTCTGTTTTGAGGTAGTCTGTAGCAGTGGTTGTTTTGGGTGGTTTGTGGTGGAGATATGGTGGAGATGAGGTTGAACTAGGCGATATTTTGGGTGGTTCCAGGAGATGAAGGAGAAGATTGGTTAAATTTGGTCATCCGATGGTTGTTGGAGAGTGGCGATTTGAAACTGTGGTGGTGAATGACTAGTGATGGAAGACGGTTTGGGGTCTGGTGTGCTTGTGGGCTTTGATGGTGGTAGATAAAGGAAATGCAAATAATAAATTTGTTAATGAAATTTGGGAAAGAAAATATACTTCTATGCAAAATTACTGTTTTGCCCCCTTAATGTAGTATTTACAAAAAAAGTAAAAAATGATTCCCAAAAATTACCAAAAATTAGAAATAGACTCAAAAACCTAAAAATGAGTTTAGAAACCCCAAAACTTGACAAAAAATGCATTTTGGGTGTGAAATGACTATTTTTCTTTTGTATTGACAAAATACACAGAAAAATAGTTATTAGCCTCGAAAAATTGTCAAAAATTAAAAATAAGCTTAAAACCCCAGAAAATGAATTTCGGACTCAAAAAATTGATGAAAAATACATTTGACCTGCGAAATAACTATTTTTCCTCTGAACGCAATATTTATTGAAAAAATAGTATTTGTCTCTGAAAAAATCAGAAAAATTTAGAACAATACTTAAAAGCTTGAAAAATAGATTTGGGACTCAAAATGGGAGAAAATAGTGTTTGTGAAGCGAAATGTTCATTTTGCCCCTGTATTGACAGAATATACAGAAAAATAGCAGTTAATTCTCAAAAAAATCACAAAAAATTCAGAAACATGTATAAAAATACAAAATGTACATTTAAAACTCTAAAGCTTAAGGAAGAAATATTTACATGCTAAAAATTATTATTTTGCCATTCCCGAAATTGTTGATTTCACTCCTTTTTTCAAAAAATAAGATTTGACCGCGGAATTAGGAAAAATGTCCCCTAATGTTAGAAAAATAAGTGGTGTGTCAAAATTTGGTGTCTACACATTTGATTAAATGAATCAAGCTCAAACACCAGATAAAACTCAATTAATGACCAAACACGAATTTTGTTTGTGAACGCTTGGTTATATTGCTGAACAATAAGATACACCACAAGAATAAGAACCTTTTGAGGTGCTTAAAAACATCACGCAAAGCAACATTTTGGGGTGTTTTTGTTTTTGATGCATTCGCCAAAAATGCCATGCAACCCCTCTGTTTGGAAAAGAGTTGAAGCATTTTTTAGTATCAACAAAGATAAATTTAAGATAGTTCGAAATGCCCTAATAGAATTTTTACGAGACTAGTTTACCGTCTTAAAAAATTCTAATATGACATTGGTTCACACCTCAATTATATACATATTGGGCCATTTCTTAATGCCTTTTTAATAAGATTGTAGATGTTTAAAAGAGTCATAGTTTCTTAATTTACTAAGGTATTTTATTGGGTTGTGTATATTCACCTTTCGTAACATTTTCAAATGTTAAGATAGCTAGAGTATGTCAACCTAATATGACAATTTAAAGTGTTAGGCTAGTTATCATGTGGAGGCATTTTTACAGTTCTTTGGAGACACTTTTAAGCATCATAATGGGCCTATTTTAGGTTTTTTTTTCCCTTACCAAATATCAAATGCGTCATCTATATTCCCTGTACTGCTGAATAAGATTATTATTTTTTAGTCATAGATATAACAACAGTTTTCCATCCAAAGCATTTCAAGAAAAAAATAATTCAATACAAGTGATCAGCTAATTAATTAAACGACACTGCACAAAATATGTAATACAATATCCACCTCTTTAAATTCCAACAAAAATAGAGGTATCAAATTAGAAGTTCGAATATCATCCTCAAATAATCATTAACCTTCAAAGCAAAAGTTAAAAGAGACCAAAATACTACTAATGACATTAGTCCAAATATTATCTTGCTTTCCAACTAAGGATGTAGCCAAAAGAACTCCTAAGAAAGAATCCAGCAACACCATGATGAAAGAATGAATAATCAAGCTTCATGAATCTTCACCTGCAAGATTAGTACATTATGTTATAATGACAATTAATAATTCAATATGTGTTTCAAAAATTGTAGTTGTTAATCTAACATTAAGTACTAAAAATTTACTAAAACCTCATTGAAAATATACCAATTTGAATGGCCAAGCGATGGGTGCACCAAGTACATCTCCAAATGTGTTCATTAACTCATAAGGCCTAATCAATTGCTCTTCTCTCTCTATCACAACTTGCAATAGTATTTCAAACTAATCGGAACCAATTGATGCCCTTCAACAACTTTAGATGGATTAATTCCTTGAAGACGTCCATGTGCCACAATTTTTGATTGCTCAAATAAGCTAGATAAAGTCACCCAATCTCCCCCCTAAACCAAAACTCAAAATCACTAGTTAGCTTTGACTGTTAAAAATTTTTTGACAGAGTTTTCCCTATATTTTGAAAATTTTTCCAAAATTTTCAGCATCAAATAACTAGGATCATAACTTTTTCATGTACAAACAAATATTATCACATGCAAAAAACTAGAATATTGAATTTTGTAATTATGAAGTTCATTGACTTGCAAAATTTTAGATGTATTAACATGATATGCTTTAGCATAAAACTAAAATAGAAGAGATTTTGTAAATATGCTAATGAATGTTAACTTCAAGCAGCCCAACTTGAAAACCTTCATAGGTTTGCGTGTAATTTTAATATTCCAACATGCACGATAACTCTATCAACATGTAGTTTGTTGTAACTACCAACGACTTAAGCTAGGTAGAAAATTAAACTAACAGATAAAATTGGGATTTCAATCAAGCAATTCAACAACTACATAATAGACTATTTATTCATGCTCCTATTACAGACATTAGTTGCCTATGATTGAATGACCCGAGGGTATTGGGATTTCACAAAATGCTAACATAATCTTAAAATCGACAGAAGGAAGTACACACTAAAACAGCTCGTGAGCTAGAAGGTGAGCCCAAGATATGATTGGACGATGTTAAATTATTTATTAAATCACTTGTTGAGCCATTACTTCTTTGCTGGTATACCAATGCTTTCAGATTTTCAATTTTCTTAGCTTGGTTTGTCAATTGTTGATCTTGCTCCACAAATTTTGCCTCTATATGGGATATTGCTACCTTTTGCTCCATAAAAATGTGATGACAAGTACTACAGCTAGGTGAATTATCTCATAAATCAAGCAGGGCAACTCCTAGACCATAAATGCATACATGTCCATTTCTATCTTGCCCAACTACTTGTGCAAAAACATCATTTCGATTGACACTATCTTCAGTGCCATGAGGAAATTGACTAACTTTTTCGTTCACAGCACACTACACACAAAGAAGAATGTATAATGTTAAGGAACTTAAATGCTAAGTATTTATAAATTCTATTTAACTTAAGAATTATAATATCTATAATTGCGACTATATAATAAAATAGAAAATTATAATCCTAATAGTTCTAGAATAAGATTTTAATAAACTATGTAGTCGTCACATGGTGTATGCAATGTATCGGGATAGTAATCCTATTCTAAAGAAATCCTTAAGCAATAAGAATAAAACTCTAGATATATAATACTAGAATAAAAAAACCCATGCGGTAGAACCTAACAATAAAAATAGTGAAAAAGGATAAAACTTTGAAATAAAGCAAAAAAGTAACACAAAAGTGAAAATCCTACACTAGATGTACACGAAAAAACTACAGAATAGGGTTAGGGAGTCCAGTTGAGGAAAAAGAAGACAAGGGCTCAGCATAAGATATCTAGGCCCTCTTTCACACTTGAATAAATCATTTGTGTAATTTACTATGTGCTTTCATAACTTATATCATATTTGGATATTTAATGAAATGAGATGTAATGTATGAAAATAAAAAATCCTTCAAATAAATGAAAACTCAAAAAGTGGATTCTTGAAGGGGTCAAAAATATCTTTGAGTTCTAAAAAGTATAGTTACGTTAATTGCAACCTGCCGAATACAAGGACTCGTAGGATATCCCAAAATGCAAACGAGACTAAAAACAAAACATATAAGACTTATAATTTCATTGGTGTAAGAGATACAAGAAAGAGGGAAATAAATATATTATAATGCAAAAAAGTAAAAATATGGGAATGGGGTACTAAATCGGGACAATTAAATTTTTTTCCCTTCTTGTAGTGGAATTATAAATAGTCAAAATATTATCCCTTTTCTATATATGAAGTTTAATTTCTTAATTAATACATAGTATATCCAAAATGTACAATTTAGACTCTTAAAAGAATCCTTGACCCAAGCTTTCATTTTTTTTTTGCAAGAAGAAAAATAAGCATTTTTAGGAGTCTCCTCTTTTGAATCGATAAACACATATCATATAAAATGCACTATCTAAAATTTTTTATTTCCTACATGACATAAAAGTGCTACATGAAATGCAAAAACATATTTATATGAAATAAAAAAATAATATATATAAGATGAAAGGTTTTAAAAAGTTGGACAACACTTGTAAATTTTTTGGATGAAAAATCCTAAAGAAATGAAAATATGAATGATAAAGTGATCACATGACAAAATGACGATTAATTCCTACACTAGCTTTAGACTAATAAGGACGTGGCAACGAGACATAATTAACTGTAACTGAAAATATAGTAAATTGAATACATAAGACATAAATAGATAGCACATAACATACAGGCATAAATTCTATATCCCAACCCTGTCTAAGAGTCTAAATTGTAAATACCATGAAATGCAAGGGCTAAACTGTAAATAAAGCAAAGTACGAGGAAAAATTCAAATAAAGTAAAGTACGGGGCCAAAGTGCAAAAACATAAAATCCAGAGTCTAAATTGAAAAAAAAATCAAAATTCAGGGCTCAAAAATCAAATAAGATAAAATTTTAAGGGATAACTCCAATTACACAAAATATATGGGCCGAGTTGTAATTATACAAGATTCGGGGCTTGAGTGAAATTAAATGAAATCCAGTGATTAATTTGTGAATTTTGGAAAATTAAGGTTCTCATAATGAGAATTGTCAAATTTAAGGCCAGTTTATAAATTTCAAACGTTATGGGGGTATAATTGCAAGATGTCAAAGGTTGGGGCTAATTGCAAATGTCATAAAATTTGGGATTGAATCACAATTATTACAATTTATGGGATTTGGATGACATTACCTAATGTCCTTATCAAAAACTTGGTACATAACATAATTGATATAATTTTTTCCATGGAATTAGATTGGAAAATTTATTTTTGTGTTTTTAGAAAATCATAAACACAAAATGTTGAAGAAATCATCATATCCTCTTTTCTTTTATTTTTTTCATTTTATTTTTTTACCGTCCTTTTTTGTCTTTCTATTTTGTTTTTAGCAATTTCTTTTCTGATTTTTTTCCTTCCTTTTAATTTTTTCTCTTTCTTTTTTTCTTTCATTTTCTTTTCTTTTCTTTTTCCAGATTTCCAATAATGCCATTTTCATTTATTTTTACTTTTGGGCCTTATTTTATTTCTATTTTTCTTTCATTTGCTAATTCTTCCTTTTCTTTTATTTATCCCCAGATTTTCATTTTCCTTTTATTTTTTTTCACTTTCTATTTTATTTTTATTTTCCCTTTTTTGTTCTAAGTGCCATTAGAACCACCTAAGGTTTCATCGTCTAGTTTTAATGGTAATTTGCCAGGCAGTAGCGATGGCGTTGTTGTGGGCCACCGTGGATAGAACTTTAACATTGTATTGTTGGGCCCAAAATGTTGGACTTGAACTTATTTTTGCATTTAGAACATGAATTGGGGCTAGATTGGGCTGGAAGTGGTTGCAGAGTTACTAAATGAGGGTCAATTGTGGCGATTCTTTCACTTGACTCTTATGCTTAAATCGGGCTCCAGTCAACGAGAAATCATCCTAGAAAGTGCACAAAAAAAAACATCAGCCATAAAAAAAATATACTCAACATGCCAAATCTAAACAAAAAAAAATCCAAAAGAGGGTAAGGGACCATTTTCAACTGCTCAAACCTGGATCGTTGTTGAGAAACATCATCAGGGTTTTGGAGGGTTCTGATTTGGTTGGGAATAACCAAAAATAGCTAACAAATAGAGAGGAGACAAATGAACCCAATGGTCCTTTCTATCTATACCAACCAATCAAAGATCACCGAAAAAAGTTTTCGATTCACAACCAAGCAATATAGTAATAACAAATTGTTCAAAATCAAGAAACAACAATACCTAGCCGCATCATCGTCTAGTCAAGAAAAGACCTCCTCATTATTTGTGGTTGCTTAGAAAAAGGAAACAGTCAAGAGAACACCCATGAAAAAATAATTACGAGCATAAGGGAGGGCTCCTTCTGACTTGGAGACATGATCTACTCGCAAAAAGGGCTAGAAAAACTTACAGAGATGGCCCAGGCAATCATTCCTAGAGAGTAAAAATTGAAAGGAGGGGAAAAAGTCTTCCCTTGAAAGAAGGCACACGAAAGTGAATGGAGAGAGAAAAAGATCAATGGACGAGAGTGAAAGTGAAAGAAGACAATGGGAAGGCACGAGGGATAGGGTACCCAAGGGGTAAGGCCCCTTTAAGTTTTCAAATGTATGACCTTCTTCCTTCTCTTCCCACACGAGTAGCCCAAAGGCCAAGGGCCTTATGCAACCTTAGATAGGGTCACCAAGCACGGTCGACCTTAGCGCTTCTCTACGGTGTGTACCAAGGTACGAAAAAATTGAGTCAAAATGTGAAAAAGATAATTTTGATCACAACTCAACATACAGAGAAACCTAATCATTTCGGGTTTTTATTGAGAAGGTCCGGTAGTGAGGTTCACTCGAGAAACATGCCTAGGGTCATAAAAATGATATGAAATTCAAATATATATGTAATGATTTCCAAAAATTATGAAACTCTCACATAAAAACTTTTAATATGAAAATTGAATATAGCCAAATTTTGTTTAAAAATTTTCGCGATGCAACTATTTTCAAAACACACTGTTAGTGAAAAACTGCAAAATTTAAAGAAATAGTAAACAATCTTCTAAATTTAGTAAATTTTTATAGAAAATTTGAAATCACTAGAAAAGTTAACAGAAAAAGATTCACATCAAAAATTCTAAAATACTGCTACTTTGGAAAGCGTGTTGCCATTGTATACAATCCATAATTTCAAAATAATATAAAGACCTCCAAAAATCCTCAAATTTTCAAGGAAAACCTATTAATATACAAATGTTTGTAAAAAAAAATTGTTTGAAAACTCTTATACCACAACCGCTTTAGGAAGCGCAATGTTGCAAAGTAAACTATAAAAATCAAAACAAATACCAAATGAAGCCCTAAAGCTACCAAAAATTAAGCAAAGATGTAAAGGCATGCAAATGAATTTAGAAATTGAATGCCTAAAAGGACATGTAACTATGAAAATTATCATTTTTCCCTTTCCCTCGAGATCTTGACATTTTCAATGCCCTAAAATCTGCATAAATATTAGATGACCCTTAAAAATTATCAAAATTTAAGTAAATGGTTAAAACCACAAAAAAGGAATTCAGGAATTAAAATTTCATGAAAATGACATTTAATATTAAAAATTATTATTTTTTCCCTCAGTAATAAATATCTAAAGATCTAAGTGCAAATTTTCAAAATTAAATGCAAAAGGGTTCCTAAAAAGAAATTCAAAAGGGGTAGGTCAAAATTTGATGTCTACTCCTAGTTTTTAGTCACAAGTGGTTTCCTCAATCTTTCTCCAATTTTCATAAGAAAAAAAAAAAAACCTATTTGACCATTCAAAATTTCCACCAAACAATAACAGAAAATATCCAGCACAGCTCGAGCACTCTTAGTGAACAATTGATGTTGGGATTTAAAGGCCAGAAAATTGCAAAAACTCTTGATACCTATACAAAACTGTGAGAAGGTAAACAGAAAAGATGATAAACAAAACAATGTAATAAATTCAATGTGGTTTAGTCAAAATTACCTAAATCTACGAGCAAAAGTGCAAAAATCCGTTAATGTGGTCAAAAGGCCATATTGACCCAAATGCCTCCTTAGTCAAGATGCCTCAAAATCAAATAAAAAAAAAAAAAAAAAGCCGAACAAATGAGGCCCAAAAGGCCTTAAAGGCCCAGACGGCTTTCTTGGCAGGTGGTCCTTCCAAAGGTTTCTTTGAAGAACCTTTTGAGAATCGCCAAGGAAAAAACTTATTTCTTCATTGAATGATGAGGAACAAAAGATATGAGATACACTTAACAACTGACAATGGCAGTGGTTGCCGCCAAGAGCAACTAAGGTTTTGGGTTTTGGATTTTGTTTAGCAAGTTCGAACGTGATGGTTGGTGGTTCAGAGTGGCAAGCAAGGTTTAATAGTAGTGCTTGACAAAAACAAGTCGCAAGAAAAAGAAAAAAAAAAAAAAAAAACTAGTGGATAGGATCTACGAAGAGGGAAGGGAGGGATGAGCTAAAGGGACGGTGCTTTGACTATCACTGAACAAATATTTTGACAAAAAATGGTGCTCTGTTTGGTTAGTTAAAATTTTTTTTTCCAGTAGTTGGTTATTTCTTTTCTTTAGATTTATTAAAACTTCCTCTTTTTTTTTTCGTTGATTTTTCTTCAAAACCTCTTGTATTCAGAGTCTAAAATTTAGTAGTCTCCTCCTCCTAACTTTTGGAGGAATGTTTTTTAATTTTTTTTTTTAAAGAGGTTTTGAAGGACGTTTATTCAAAAATTGTGTTTTGTCAGGTTTGGACCCTGTTATTTTATAAGGTGTAATTGTAATATGGCCAAATATTGGTGTTTCATTTGTAATTTGGTTAATTCTCGTGGGAATAAAATGTAATCAAACCTTAAAAGAGAAGAGTAGAATTAGAAACTAGAAACGTGTAGAAAAGTGTAAAGTTGGAGGCAGAAAACTGTTCACTGCCCAAAGCTTTAAGATCTACGACGACCGCGAAGACCAACGCACTTCGCCTTTCAAATCTCTCCACGTGTACATTTGTTCACGTGTCCTTCTTCCATTGGCCATTCTCCCATCACTTTCCACCTAGACCTACCCTTATATATATACACGTCCCCTCTCCCCACCGGGGTGGTTTTCCCAGTCTTCTCTTCGTTTCTTTGCTCCTTTCTCCGGCGGAGAGCTCTGGACTTCGGCGAACGCCTAATAAAACAAAACCCTACTTCCTCCATTAATTTGGACCGTTCACCATGCCGGCGAGGGTAAGGAACACGATCTTATTCGGGCCGTTGTTTTTCTTATTAGCATGTTATCCGTTGCCTTCCCAATCGGCGGTATGCAGCATAGATCTGGGTTCCGAGTGGCTAAAGGTCGCCGTCGTCAATCTCAAACCAGGGCAGGCTCCGATCTCCATCGCGATTAACGAGATGTCCAAGCGGAAAACTCCCTCCCTCGTCGCTTTTCACTCCGGCACCCGATTGATCGGCGAAGAAGCCGCTAATCTCCTCGCTCGCTACCCTACCAAAGTCTACTCTCATCTCCGGGAACTCGTGGCCAAACCCTACGACTTCTCGAAGAAATATTTGGACTCCTTGTATTTGAATTACACAATTGCCCCTGAGAACTCCAGGGGCGTGGCGCTCGTTGAGACTACCGGGGACGGTCAGGAGAATGGGAGTTACACGGCCGAGGAAATGGTGGCGATGTTGTTGAAGTATGCAGTGGGGTTGGCGGAGACTCATGCCAAGGCTAAAGTGAAGGATTGCGTGCTGACTGTCCCACCCTATATGGGTGTACCTGAGAGGAAGGGCTTGTTGACGGCGGCAGAGCTGGCGGGGATAAACGTGCTGGCTTTGGTGAACGAGCATTCTGGTGCCGCGTTGCAGTATGGGATTGATAAGGATTTTTCCAACGGGTCCAGGCATGTGATTTTCTATGATATGGGGGCTAGCAGTACTTATGCTGCCCTTGTCTATTTTTCGGCTTATAATGCTAAGGAATTTGGGAAGACTGTGTCCGTTAATCAATTTCAGGTACTCTTTTTTTTTTTTTTCCCGAGCTCATGTTTCATCTTTCATTCCAATATCTGTAAATTAGAATGTGATACTTGACTTTTGTAATTTCGTCCATTCTTTCTGCACGTTGATTTGTCTGATGAATGAATAGGATGCACACTATGTGATGTGATACTCAGGGAGTGCCCTTTAATATCTTACTTGGACAATGTAACAAACTCGTGGAGAGCTGATTGTAATGGAAATGTGAGCACATAAAGTTGTGTCAGTTTCGTGACATCCTAGTAAATTTAGGAGAGGAGAGGGTGGCTATTAGTTGTTATTCCCCATTACGATAGTCACGGTCTAGCCAAAAATAATAGTCACAGCCAATTATGAGACTTATTTAGAAAAAGAACAAGAAGATTGCTACGATGAGTTTTTTTTTTATTTAATTGTGGGACACTAAATACTGAATGAACTTAAAAAATAATAAAAAGGATCTGATCAGATCTTGGGAGGTATAGAGTGAAGAGCTGGCATTTATTTAGTTGATCAGGAGTTGCTATAATACTGGGGGGATGAAATGGAATAATATGCTAATGTTACTTTGTAATGGCACAAAATTTTGGGGCTGTTCTTAGAAAATGTTTGGAAGCCTTATTTCACTCTAACAACAATAAAGAACTCTGATCCTATGTCTCATATCCTGCAAGAGTTGTTTGCTTACTACTCTTTACCCTTGTGCGGGAATTTGATTGTTGCAGGTGAAGGATGTTAAATGGGATGCAGAACTTGGAGGTCAAAATATGGAATTAAGATTGGTGGAGTACTTTGCAGATGAGTTCAACAAACAGCTTGGAACTGGGTTTGACATCAGGACCTCTCCTAAGGCAATGGCCAAATTGAAAAAGCAGGTTAAGCGTACCAAAGAAATTCTAAGTGCAAACACAATGGCTCCAATTTCAGTTGAATCTCTTTACGATGATCATGATTTTAGGTATGTTGACGTTCAATTGCATGCATAACTTGTGGCATTTACTGGTCCCCTTTGCACTAGCTTTTGATTTTTTTTTTTTTTTCTCCAAATCATTCTTTCCTACTTTCCACAGAATAAGAATAACCAATAAATAATTTGTGGAAACAGATCTACAAAACAGCTATTTGGTTTATATTAGATATAATTGCGGTCAAGGTAATGCACCTGAATCCGCACGATAGCTGAAACCTGAAAAGTCTGTAAATGTGATTTTATTACAATACTCTGCAGGTCCTAGTAAGTTATGGGTGAATATACATATATGCTAGATTTAAGAAATTACTATTATGAAATATCAAATGAGGAAACGACTTGCATATATAAGTGGCTATTTGTCTTTTTTCTTGAAATGTTGAGCAACTGGTTGCATTTAGTTCTAGTTCTCTCATTTGGTTCCAATTTTAAATGATGGCTTTACTCTGCAGTGTAGTTTAACCTGGCACTTTCACAACTTTTCCAAAGGCTGTTCTGAACAGACACAACACTAACAAATTTCTGAACCTGTTATGCTTTAAGAAGAGTACTAATTTTAGCTTATCTAATTTTTTTCCAATAACATGAAACATAATTCTGTCCAAGTCTAGAAAAGTTTAGAACTTCAGTTCTTGGTTTAACTTGACTTGGTAGTTTCTTTTATTTTGGCTTAGGAGATTAAATACTTTCTTAAGGTCTGCTAGTTTCTTCTCTGTCCTCGGTTTTAGAATGCGGGATGTCTATAAAGGTACTTGACAAAAGTGCAGAGAGAACCATCTCCCCTTTTTGTACTTCTTAACCTCTAGGATTGTATTATGCTGCGGAATCTGTATCCTGCATGTTGTGGTCCAAGTTGTAAGAACATGTACTTATCTGAAGCTTGACTTTTTCTCCAGGAGCACAATTAGTCGTGAGAAATTTGAAGAGCTTTGTGCTGATATTTGGGAGAAAGCTCTTTCCCCATTGAAGGAAGTTCTTGAGCATTCTGGTTTGAAGACTGATGAGATACATGCTGTGGAATTGGTTGGAGGTGCCACTCGGGTGCCAAAATTGCAGGTCAGTTCTTTTTGGTTCCTCAGCAATAGATGAATGAGAAACATGATGTGGATAACTCAAAAAAGGTTCTTTTAGGTTTTTGCAAATGGCAATATTGCTTCACTTTGGTTACAAATATGTCTCCAATCTGGAGATGGGAGATTTCATAAATAAGGGCTAATTTGAATTCTTGATTGATGAGTTTTATTCTAGTGACTATGCCTACTTGATGAGCTTTATTCCAGTGACTAGCCCTGGCAGCACACATGGATATAAAAGGGAAAAAATAAGAAGGAACTCATAGAGTATTATGTTGGTATCAATCCTTAGGGATTGGAAAAGAGTCGAGGGAAAATTAAAGCAAAAAAATAACAAAGTTCACTTTTATCTAGGACATAATCTAATTTGCATTAGATTTTCAAAAGCTGCTAAAAGATTTGATTATTGAAAAGTCATGTGAAAGTAGCTTTGTTTAGAGTGATATACAGTTGGAAGTGGAAAATGCAATTAAGACGTTCCTTTTATTTTTTTAAAAAAAGTTTTAATCGCCTTTTTTAAATTCCTGTAGTAGTGGCTTCCTTTTTAAATCTAAGCTTCTTCCTGAAACATTCATGTCCTGTGGCAGGCTAGGCTCCAGGAATTCCTGGGCAGGAAAGAGCTTGACAAGCATTTGGATGCTGATGAGGCTATTGTTCTCGGTGCCTCGCTGTATGCTGCAAATTTGAGTGATGGAATCAAATTAAACCGTAAGCTTGGGATGATTGATGGTTCTTCATATGGATTTGTGTTTGATTTAGATGGTTCTGATCTTTTAAGAGAAGAAAGCACTAGACAGTTAATTGTGCCCCATATGAAGAAGCTTCCTAGTAAGGTAAGCTGTTGGATTTTTTTGGAGTCAGCTGTCAAAGATTGTTATAGTGTGTTAGATCTTTAAACAATTCTTTTATTTGTTGTGCTGCAGATGTTCAGATCCATTATTCACACCAAAGATTTTGATGTTTCACTTGCATATGAGAGTGAAGATTCAGTGCCTCCTGGTACTGCTTCTGTGACGTTTGCTCACTATGCTGTGTCAGGTCTTACTGATACTGCGGAGAAGTAAGCTTTTGCTATTCTGGATTCTGGTTTCTGATGTCATCTTGATTGCATTTTGATGCTTTGTGTTTTTATAGATAAACTAACCTTTTCCCATGACCTTCTGCTTTATAGGTATGCTTCACGAAATGTTTCCTCTCCAATTAAGGCGAATCTACATTTCTTTCTTAGTAGAAGTGGAACATTTGCCTTGGAGCGAGCAGATGCTGTTATTGAAATAACTGAATGGGTGGAAGTTCCGAGAAAGAATCTTACAGTGGACAACTCAACCTCAGCTTCTGCCAATATATCTATTGAAGCTGGTCCTAACATCGCTTCAGAAGAAAGCAATAACAAATCGCAGGTGGATGATGGCACCACTAGCACCTCCAATTCCACTACAAATGAGAGTAGTACAAAAGATCTTGGCACAGAAATGAAACTGAAGAAGCGGACTTTCCGAGTTCCACTAAAGGTGCTTTATTCTTCTGGAATTGTACTATACTCTAAATTTTTCCTCCTGAAGCTTTAGGCATGGTGGTTTTATCTTTTGTTGATTTCAATGTTTTGCTTGTTCGTTGTTATAGATTACTGAGAAAACAACAGGCCCGGCACTATCTCTTTCTCAAGAATGGTTCTTTGATGCTCAACGCAAACTGGAAACACTGGACAAAAAGGATGAAGAAAGGAAAAGAACTGCGGAGTTGAAAAATAATTTGGAAAGTTACATATATAACACCAGAGAAAAGGTAGTATGATTCATTCACACCTTAGTGAATTTGTTCTGATTTTATTAATGCCTGGAAAAAATCTAATGAATTGGGTTCATGATGTTTAAACAGTCCTGCAGACACCTCAACTTTCCTTTACCATTTTATACAATTTTATCTTAGAACTTTATGATGGACACTATCAAGAATCACAGTCAATTCCACTTAAATAGACATTCATAAGTTTGTATCATGTATATTCTTCTGTTTATAATGTTGTCAAAGTAGTTTCTCTGTGTAACTTTATAAGTTACCTTTTCTGACAAAGTTTTGATATTCTTAGGTGTTCTTCCAATTAGTAAATTATTGCTATGCCAACTTTTTAAGTGTCAAGTGAATAATTATCTTTTTCCATCTTCCTTTTTGTTTTCTTTCTGATGTTGCTTGTGGACCCGGTTTGCTGCTATCGTCCTGTGTGTTGCAGTATTCTTCTGACTTTTGTTGTGTAAAGCTGATTGTTTACTCCTATTTGCCTTTTGTTTTTATGATATCATCCTACACCAGCTTGAATCTGAGGAGTTTGAAAAAGTTTCTTCTAGCCAAGAACGCCAATCCTTTTCTGAAAAACTTGAAGAGGTTTGGTTTTCTTCACTTTCTCTTGTTTGTTTAGCTATATCTTGCCATCCCAGTCATCTATTGGGTGAAATATTCTAATTAACTTTGTCTACTGCTTAAGGTGCAAGATTGGTTGTATACTGATGGTGAAGATGCGTCCGCCTCTGAATTCCAAGAACATTTGGATATGCTTAAAGCTATTGGTGAACCTATATTTTTTAGGTCTGTCTTTAGGTTTTGTTCAACTTTGTCAGACCTAGTTAAGACCTTATTTTGACACGGAGCCTTATTTGTTGTAGATATGATGAGCTCACTGCACGACCTGCTGCATTGGAACATGCTCGACAATACCTCAGTGAGCTGGAACAGGTAAATTCATTTTTTTTTTTTTTGGCAAATTAACCTCTTTAAGCTAGGAACTCTGGATGTTTAATTTTATGTCCAGTGCGTGCTAGGTGAGGTGATAAATAACACTGACAAGAGAGAGGAATTAGTGATCGGAAACAAATTTATGATGTCTTGATTTAGTGCATGATAGTAAAATTATTAAATATTATTGAAACTGATAAAAATGTCATCCTTACCAAAATCTTTATTGAGAATATTCCATAATTACTTCTCTATTTAATCTACCTCAGATGTCCCGAGTCCACGAATCATGTTGGAAAACTTTGGATGCAACTCGAAGTTAGATTTGGGCTCATAGCATATCAATACCCATCTTTTTACGCAAAAAGGTTTCTAATGATTGGCATTTGTCTAGGGCACTGAAATTGCAATACCCTAACTCAATTCTTTATTTAAACCACTCTCCACTACCTCGTTGAACCAGCAGAATTCACAAAAAACCAAGCAGCAGCTTGCAGAGATATGGATGACACTTGCACCCAACAAATAAACTTGCTTCTTTCATGTGCTTCTTCACATGGGTTGCTTTATTTTTACCACATGGATTAATCTTGTTTGGTAGATCATTTTTTTAGTGTAGATGGGAAGATCTTTGTGTTTGGAGGTGGACATGCTTTAAGTGAGTTCAAAGTTTTGACAAGTATCTTTCTTTGGAAGATAGTTGAGAGTTGCAATCAATTTCTTTTATTGTGAGGAGAGAAGGGCCAAAGCCTACTTATGGATGGGTGGCAAGTAAAGAAAACCTGAAAGAGGGGAATAATAAAGCAGTTAGAGAGGTGAACTAAACCAACCAGTTTTATTTGTAAATAAGGCAATTATATCTGTAAGGGCGATTTAGATACTTTGATGAAATTGATTTGTTTGACAGTAATCCATTTGGTTTATTACTAGTTGGTGTAAATCATCTTTATTTTGGTGGGTTATTATTATTATTATTTTTTTTTTTGGGGGGGGGGGGGGGGTGGTTGTTGCAATATGTAAACGATTCTCAAGTCTTCTGGGTCCTGTAACCCAGAAAGAACCAGAAACAGAATTAGAAAGTCTTGTTGAGAATATTTACAGAATCTTTATTCTTTTCATACCTATTGATATCTCATATTTTGTTGCTTAAATTTCTGCATAATCAGATACCAAAGATCTTAGTGAACGCTTATTATCTTGTTATCTTGCAATGAATTGATTAATGTTTGCCATGTGGCTGCTAATGTATGATAGAAGTTCCCAGACTATCTTAGTTATAGTATGGTAGAAATCTGTCTGCTCTTATCCTACATGTGGGAATTTTACGAGTGCATTAACAGCTTGTTTTTGTTCTTTTATCTGACCATCTTCAGATAGTACGCAAATGGGAATCAGAAAAGTCATGGCTTCCAAAAGAAAGAGTAAATGAGGTGCCTTTATAAATTTCATCTCATTCAGTCTTCTTATTTAGGATGGAAAAACTCCTAAGAAATCATGCTATTCTTTTAGTTGACTGTCACACCTATCTCAGGTTATAAGTGAGGCTGAGAAGGTGAAAAATTGGCTGAGTGGCAAAGAGGCAGAGCAGAAGAAGTAAGTTTCCTGTTTTTAGCTACAGTTTAACATGTTTATTTGCTGTTCTAATCAACTGGTTTTCAAATTTTTGTTGTTGCTAGCCTTGTTTTCCTTTTCTGTCGTATATATTATCCAAGTTAGGGGTCGAAAATCCCTCTACATGTGTAATACTTCATTACATTGAAACTTCCATTTTGGACAAAATGGTATCTATAGTTCTGCTATTTGTCTATCTCAACTACAAAATGGCTTCTCCATCAATAAATATAATGAAGGAGAAGAGTTTTTGAGAATTTGCTTTTAACTTGTTTATATGGAACCTTGTGGTTAGATTTTCTTAACCATGATATGCTGTGCATGTGAATTCTGTCGGTTATTCAACTGGGTGGAATTTGATTTATTGCCTTAACCCATTTATGTTGGACACTATTTTTGTCAACAGGACTTCTTTATTTAGCAAGCCGATATTCACTTCTGAAGAAGTATATGGGAAAATATTCAATCTTCAAGATAAGGTTTTTATTTTTCCCTTTAATGTCCCATACTTTTTTTGTTCTCATTTGATTTTATTTGCTTTTAATTATTGTCAATATGGAGATTTTTTTTGTGGAGATGTTAATACCCTTGCATTCATGATATGTTATCCAGGTTGCCAGTGTGAGTAGAATTCCCAAGCCGAAGCCAAAAGTGGAAAAGCCAGTGAAAAATGAAACCGAGGGCACAGATGAAAAAGCAAGTTCCACAGATTCATCTTCTGAGGAGGCCTCTGAAAACGTCCAAACTGCTGGTGCTTCAGAAAGTACGGTTAATGAAACAGAAGCTGCTGGATCTGAGGCTCACGATGAGTTGTAATCATATTGTATCAAAACAGGGAGTTGAACTTGCTGGCAAGCTGCCTAACGTGACGTGATGAACAGGCCAGATAGAGTAGGACAGGCAATGGTAGCAAATATAATTATAGTGCAATATAGAGCCAAGCCCATTTTTGATGGTTTTCTTTTTGTTCCCATCTTCAGGGAGGTGTTTCTCCCATCATGATAGGTGCCGAGGTATTTGCTAATTGTTTTCCCTTCTTTTATCTATTGTAGTTGTAATACTATATACCCACGTAAATTTTGTGGGCTACCTTCTGAGCCATTGACTACCGGAGGAATTTTGTTTGCTCCATTTTTGGTTATTTCAACCTCTCAAAAATGTCATGCGGAGATGAGCATGTGCACTCCACGTAGTTTTTGTTAATTGGCTGCAATCCTCTTCAGCTCTTTTGCAGTAGTGCGGATTTCCAATTTAGTGAAAGGCGGTTTTTGTTACCCCTTTTTCAGGCTGATTCTTTTTCCTTTTGACATTTTTTTTTCCTTTTTTTTCCCTAATTCTATTACCTTCACTGCCCTGGAGTAGTGGCATGATTTGGTCGGTAATTCAGTAATTTAGTAAAATAAATTTGGTTAATTTGGTAGAAAAATACCGATCAATTTCAATTTCGAATTCAAGAATTTGGTTTCATAGTTTGAATTCGGTATCAAATTCGGTATTCACCGAATTTCCGATTTAAATGGTTGGGTTGAACAAAAATTTGGTTCAACAATTATACTCCAAGGTTGAAAAATTATATATTAGCCCAAGTAAGTAGTATTCAATTAAATAATTCATCAATTAATTGTCTTTGATGAAAGCTCAAAAAAGTGAAATTTGTTATTACAAATTTTAAGTAGTTACTATACTATATAAATATAAAATTTCAATATACATTAAGTAGTTGCATTTGGCAATTGATAATTTTGTAAAAATTGTATACATAAATATAAATACAAGTTATATGTTAATATATAAATATTCATACACACTTGTAAGGTATATTGTAATCACTATAATTTATTATTCATAAATTTAAATAACATCCTTTATAATTAAAGTTTATAGTAAGTTGATATTACGTGTGTATGTTTGTATTTGATTATATGAATTAGATCTCTTTAATTGTTCTTATAAGGATTTAGTTGCATTAAATCTTTTAATTATGAAGTTTATACTTAGTCATATTTAACTATATATGTTGAGTATATATACTTAATTTTATATACATACATGCATGCATATATGTGTGTGTGTGTGTGTATGTATAGATATGTATGTATGCATGTATGTATGTATGTATATATACTTAACTACACACATACACACACATATTTATTAAATTGAATTTGAAATCAGTAATACTGATTTGAAAATTACTACATTTGAACACTGATCCGAAGTCCACCTTTTGAATTCGGTATATATCAAATGTTGACCGATTTACCAAATTATCGATTTTAAATTCCTGAAATCAATTCGAAATCGGTCGGTAAATCGATTTTTTTCAATTATGCTTACCCTTGAGTAATCAACTTACTTTCCATTTGTTCCAGCAATCCAAAAAAAAAAAAAAAGGAGAAAGAAAGAAAGAAAGAACAAGGGTCTGAAACTAGTATTACAGAACGTGATGAGCTAAATTTTAATTGACACAAAGTTGTCATTTACGTGATAATGAACTACTTCATCGAAATTTAACTGACACAAAGTTGTTATTTTTGAGCCTTAAAATATTCTTAAACACTATTAACAAAATTCTGTAAATGGTTTGTTTAGCTTTTTTTGTTTTTAATTTTCTTTTGCGTTTCTAAAGTTTTTCACCTGTCTCCTTCATGTACTAATTTTTGCCTTGGGTTAAAAGGATGATTAGATGAAAATTATCTACTTGACGTAGATGGTTAGTTTGCATTTATCAGTTGGCAATGTTGCCAGAGCAAAAATTTTAGCATTGGAGCAATACTAATTTACTTGTCAAAACTGCCCTTCAAATCAGTATACAATTTTTCGTGAGACCCTCAAGCTTTCCGTGTCTTCTCTTCTAAATCCCAAATTCCCAATCCCTCTCATAGTATCTCCTTCCTCTCTCCTTCTTGATTCACACTCTCTCCCTCCTAGTTCCCTCTTCTCTCTCTCACACTCTCTCACATTTTTCTCGAACTTTATCTCTATTTCTTGTTTTCTGTATGTATTACTTTTGCCATTATGAACAATAATTAAGAACTAAAGAATAAAGAACCACCCATCTTACTATGAAGACCAAAGGCTTAGGGATTTTTAGATTTGGAGTGTTTGGAAAAAACAAATTGTATCCATGAATTTTTTCCCACAAGCCACAATCAGAGATTAAACATATCTTTAATTGGTTTAGTGTTTTGCCCATAGCTTTACATTTTGATGCTGATTGCATATTTCTTTATTTTTTTGGGTCATTTTTAGACGTTTCGAAATTAATTATTAATTACTTTTAGATGCTAGGAAGGGATCTATTTTTTTGGGAATACAAATTGAGTTTTGAAGGAAAAAACTCAAAATGGGTTTGTAAATTTTGAATCTTTTTTAGCAAATTGTGTGTAACTTCAACACTTGTTTAGTATTGCATGCAAATTGAAAATGGATAAATGATTCATGCTTTGTCTTAATCTAATATTTAGTATGATTGGCAATTTGACGATAAGATGGACTTCGCAATTTGAGAGCATATGAGGATGAGAGGCGAGAGAGAATATTAAAGGAAGCTTCATGAAAGTTGAGTGAAAAAATCGGATATTAACTTTGAGGATACATTCGGTATTTAAGTTAATATTGCTCTGGCATTAAAATGATTGGCGGTATTGCCAGAGCAATTTTTGCACAAATGGCGAAAGTATCCTTGCACAAGTCAACTGAAATATTACTACCAATTTAAGTGGGCTCTACCTTCTATCACTTCACACCAATTTTACTTTTTTACTCATATAGTTTCCTTTTATTACATTTTTAACTTTTTTTTTCTCTTCCATTGCTCCTTGATTTACTAATTTACCATAAAACATCCATGTGGCTCTTCCTCTCTCCAATATTATTCTTTTTTATTTTTTATTTATTTGAAAAAGTTTCACAGGAGTTTAGATGACAGAATGCATTATGTTTTTCTTTTGAGGGAACCATTTCGATCAAAATATCTATACTTCTCAAGTTTAAAATATTTTATGGATTATTTATTATTTTTGTGTATCAATACGTAAAAATTACTATTCTAAATGTAATCATATAAAATAAAAATTTCAATCCTACTCACAAATAATACCTAATAATTATTGACAAAAAGCAAAAGATCTTGGGGCATCCTGTTCAAAATTTATCATGTGTAAATTAGTAAATGTGATTTAAAGACTAATTCCTTTAATTTCCTTATACTGACTTTATAGCAGGGGACTATTTCCATGTTATTGGGGTTGCTCATATGTATCGCATCCTCCCCAGGATCAACTTCAAAATCAATCTAATCCTAAAACTACAATATCTATGCGATAATTGCAACCCTCTCTCTATATGAACTTTTCTCAATCGTAAGGAGGATATTACCAATCCTTTATATGAACTTTTCTAAAAAAAAAAAAAAAAAGTTACTCACAATTCATATATAAATATTACTGCTACAATTAAAGGGGTATTTGTTTCTATTTACAATGAAATTGGAAGAAAGTAGACGTTTCTTCAAAAAAAAAATATAAAAAGAATTAATGTTAGAGTCATGAAGACTGAGGAAGGGTACAGAATGGTGAAAAAATCATAGGTGGTGCCTAGAATTAATGATAATATTTATGTTGACTTGTGTGAGGGTATTTTTGGCATTGGAGTGAAAGTTGTTTTGGCAAGAAAATTTCTGCTCTGGCAATATCATCAGCCATTAAAAATTGTTGGTCAGAAGGTGTTAGGGTGTTAAAATATCATATGAATTATATTTAATTTTCCCTTATTTTGGTCAAAGATTGTGTTTAATATTTTCATTTATTCACTTTTTGATATTTGGCCTTTATGTAGGAAATTGAGCAGAAAAACCTTAATATTGCCAAAAATTCTAGAAGACTCTGTCTGATAGAGTATGATCACAGTCTATCTATGTTGAGGTGCAGAAATTGTGAATGTGAATTGGTAGGATTTGTGATTAGAAGATTTCCACTTTTCTAATTGTGAGAATTTCAAAGGAAAGAAATCTTCTATTGGTGGAATTAGAGTTAAAAAGGGAAAAGGAGTCTTTCACTCGTGAGATTGAAAATAAAAAGGAAGGCAGTGGAATTTGGAAGAAAGACAAAGACGAGAGAAAGGAAAGGAACAGGAATTAGAGTTAAAAAGGAAAAAGGAGTCTTTCACTCGTGAGATTGAAAATAAAAAGGAAGGGAGTGGAATTTGGAAGAAAGACAGACAAGAGAAAGGAAAGAAACGTAAAAGGAAAAAAAAGGAATGAAGACGTTTGCATAAGAGACTGAAACGCAACTTTCTTTTGGTCTTTGTCATCTTTAGTTTTTAGTTTTAACATTAGTTTTTCTTTCTTTTCTCTCTAGACAAAATTCTTGTTAATTTGTCTTGGAGATTTGAAGCCATAATACGTAGCTAGACGTTTAATTCTAGTTGAAGGATAATTGAAGTTCTGGTTCATCCAATACTGTGAGATCTAAATATTTTTAATTGTTTTCTGCGTTTATGAGTATTTATCTATTTTATGTTTAAATTCCAAGGTGATTGTGTTCATTCTTGTGTGATTATTTTTGCCAATTAAATAACTGATCACTATTTAATTTTCAAATAATCTAAGGCCATCTAAAATGTCCAATCCGTAATTGTTTGACAGTTTTAGTATTAATGGCAAGTGATTAATTCAATTGTAATAGAAACTTTTGGATTATATCACGGGAATAGATTATCTAATTTGAACAGAGTCTCTTAGCTATTTGCTAGTTAGAATTGGTGGCCTTTCTGGTTTTAAAGCTGTCAGGTCTTACCTAGGGTTATCATTTGATTAGAAAAGTAATTAACGATCATACCTTGGTTACCGACATAGTAAGGAAAGGCAGGTCTAACAACTATAATCAATTTATTCGTGAACGTAGCAATTTATTTTTTGCATCAATGATCAGTTGCATTGAAGCAGGGTGGAAATTATTCCTTTGACTAGAGTCTAGGTTTTATTTGATTTCGTTTAACTTAATTTGGTGTTATTAAGTTTTTTTTAAGTTTAAATTTCTTTAGTTTAATTATTCTCCAAACCCCCCATTGTTGTGATTTGAAATAAATAAATCGAACAGTCCTTATGAATACGACCCTACTCATCATTGCATTGCACTTCATTTTATTTTTATTAGAGTAAGAAATTTTATTTTGCTAGTTTGACACCCAACAGAAGGGAATGTCATTTAATTAGGACCCAGCATAGCATATCATGCATATGTGGAATACATAAGTAGGATATGTACATGGAGTTGAGGAAAGTTGTTGCTTCTCTAGCCCTAAGTTTGGGAGTTGAGATGGAAAATAAAAGAAGGAAAAAAGAAGAGGTAAGACAAGAAAATAAGAGAAGAGAGTTTCTTTTTCTTTCCTTCCATTTTCTCTCAAATTTGGGAGGAAAATTTTTGGAGAAGAAAGAGGGGAATTTTCCTTTCCTTTCTTTTCTTTTCTTTCACAATTTTCACTTCCAAATAAAGGAAACTTGATTAAGAATCTCTTCTTTTCTTTTCCCTTCTTACTCCCAAATAAAGAAATTATTTAAAAAACCTTTCTCTTCCTTTCTTTTCACTCCGTTTCCTTTCATTGCAAGTTGAGCTATCAAACTGAATTAGATTTGCTGACCTGTAAGCAGCTTCATTGCTGACATATGAAGTGCACGCCATTCAAAATATTCATAGAGATACATATTTAATAACAAAAATTAAGCTAAGAACAGCCCTAAGTCTCGCGTATATATGATATGACAGCTATATTTTTACGTTAGTTACTGAAAAGTAGGGGTGTAAATGAACCGAACCGAGCCGAGCCCGAATACTACCGAACTCAAGCTCGAGCTTGTTAAAATTATTGCTGCTCGAGATCGAGCTCGAGCTTGATTGAGTTTGTAATTCGAAGCTCAAGCTCGGCTCGTTAATTTTAGGGAGTTCGAGCTCGACTCGAGATCGCTTGTGAAAACACAATCAAGCTCAAATTTGAGCTCGAGTTCGAGCTTGAGTTCAAAATTCATATATAATTAGCATGGGTAAATTGGTAATTTTATATATAATATTTAATATATATATTTCGAGCTGCTCGACGAGCTGCTCGAGCTCATCTTTTACTGCTCGAATTTGAGCTCGTTTAGTATACGAGCTGCTCGAGCTCGACTCGAACTCGGTCAACGCCGAACTCGAGTCGAACAATAGACCGAACCACTTGCGAGCAGCTCGCGAGCTGCTCAGTTCGTTAACAGCCCTACTGAAAAGTTCCCATTTTGTCTTCAGAAACTCACAAATGGCTCTACATCTACGTCTTTTTTTGGTGTATTTGATGATGCTGCTATGCTTCTGCTGTTGTGTACGCTTATTTTCAATGTGACATAATATATGGTCTACAGAAAGTCCCCAGAATGACCATAATCCTGTGTTCAGAATATCATAGTTTGCAATATAACAATTCAAATTTACGCAAAATTATGCCTATGATGTCATGACATTTTATTTTCTTCCTTTGTTGTAAGTTCCCTTTTTTCACCCAGCTTCTATCAAAATTTTGCGCAATTTAAAACTGTAATTCAAGTCAACTATCATGAAGCAACTCCATTTGCGTCTCTATAACATTTCTGGTCACAAGGCTGGCTAGTATAACTATCAGCAGGCAAATAGGACAAGCTATCAGGAAGAGAAAATAGCATTGAGAACCTACAGAGTATTGCTGAACTATAACAGCCTCAGAGGATTTGTGTGATGCCTAAAGAGTGTAGTTCAGTTCAGCTTCTAAGGGCTGCATCAATTGGAGTACCCATTCTTATGCGCCTTCTGCCATTTCCATGCAATTGACAAACTCTCTTGAAGAGTGTATCTTGCTGACCAGCCCAGTTCACGCCTAACTTTAGAAGGATCACTGAAGACTTCAGCATAATCCCCTGGACGGCGTGTGAGATATTCCACCTTTATATCCACTCCTGTTGCCTTTTTGCAAGCCTCTACAAATTCTTTCACTGAACTACCTGGAGTTGCAAAGCAACAAATATAGATGTAAGACTTTTTGATTGTAAGAATTTTATTAAGAACCCTTTATTAGCAACTTTAGCATCAACCTTTTCCTGTGCCAACATTGTATATGCCCACTTTGCCAGGGCTTGCATGAGCTAGAGCTTTTACATGTGCATCTATTAAATCAGTGACATCAATGTAGTCTCTCACGCAAGTTCCATCTGTTGTTTTGTAATCTGTTCCTCTAATCTGCAGTCAACAGAAAAATTAAAAAGCCAGAAGACCATCTATATTTAAGAGTGAAGAATTCTTCAGAGTTCCTAGAAAAGCCTCTTCATGTATATGGGCTCCATGACTTTGAAACAAAAAACAGGCAGATAGGTACTCATATGCACACACACAAACAACCATACAGAGGAGAGGAATTGCATTGGAGTCAATGGAGCCAAATTAAGCACGCTTTCGTTATATTTTAGCATGGAAATATAATAGGATAAAAATCACGTTTCAATCACAAGAATAAATGTCAGGACCTGCCTACATTTACATTTCTCCCATTAGAGAAACACTGCGTAACACGGTGAGGATGGCCATGACAAAAACGATATATACCTTTAATCCAGGTATTATTCCCCTGGCAGCATCAAAACAAGCACCTGATATCCGACCTTGCTCACGTAATTCTGGCCGTGGCGCTTCTCCCAGCCTCCCCTCAGGGTCTGAACCAATAACATTAAAGTACCTGAACGTTTCAGTAAGTTATCTATTTTATATGCTCATCACGAAGCAAACGTGAAATTTGTGCAGTCAAATCTAGAATTCCATAGAACAATAACAAAGCCTTTTTGTCTCTTTTCCTACAATTACATTGGCTCAGAACAATTTAAATATCGGCTAACAGTTGCAACCAATAACTTATTCATTCCATTATATGTTTTTAACTAAATTTGTGTATACCACGAAAAATGTAAGGAGAAACTCAAAATCTATATTACACGGACTCTTCACTCACTCCCACCATACCTGTGTTGTGTTGTGTCGCGTGGATATGATATGGATATATGTATGGATATGGCATATATTAATTGAAATTTTTACTTTTTCCAGCTGTACCCCCATCAGACTCTTCATTCATGCCTATGTCCACATTCTCCCGTATCCAAGTTCATGTAACATAGCTCAAAATGGCACAGGTTTTTCTTTTTTATTGATTTTCAGCATATCAAAACAGCAGGGGCAAGAAGAAAGAAAAGGACAAACCTCAATATCATGACAGCCATGTCAGAAGTCTTTGAGAAGTCCAGTATGATATCTTCTGCCATTTTCTTTGCCTTGCCGTATGGGTTGATAGGAACCTGGAAGTTGTAATTTAGCAGTAATAAGTAATTTTCTTTGTATCAACTACCTTGTACTAAACATCAAAGTTAATTTCCATTGATAACAATGAATAAGTGGTTTTAATTTATAGTAATCAGATGTTGATGCTAGCTTATGGTTTTGGATAAGGAAAATAGACAAAGTAGTATTGTTTCGCTGTTAGTGATTGGCAAGCGGAAAATATTATCTTAGACAATTAAAAGTTCTAGAATGCTAAAAATAGTTCATGTTAACTACTTGAAAATGACTCACTTGAGGAGTGTCTTCTGTAATAGGCATTTTTTCGGGCTCTCCATATGTTGCACATGTACTTGAATAGATTAACGTCTTTACACTGTAGGCATTCATTGCCTTCACCAGTATTAAGGTATTTGATGTGATGTTGTGATAATATCTGCATGGAAAATTTAGAAAATGATTTGAAGAAAATGGACATTAAGGTGGATGAGATATCAGACACTAAGGAAACACAAAGAAGCTTGGCTAAATACAAGTTTTGACGATCCTCTTGTAATGCATGGTAATGTATCTCCACGCGTAAAAATTAGATATATATCCTAGCCGTGACAACTGTAAAGTTCAGAGATTAAAATTATATAATACTACTCTTACAGAATCAAAAGATAACAACGGCAAAAACTATGTGAAAATTTGTTCAGCTTTAGGTACACATATAATCACATGAGAAATTAGTTTTTTAGAGCAATGTTAATGATGTATAAGTTTCACATTGTAACAGTAAAATCGGTTGATGGACGACAGCAGAATCATTATGGAAATATGATCAAGGACCATACATGGATCCTAGAAATATATGAAGTTTCTTGCTGGTTAGTGATCTACAAATTTATTCTCTCCCTCAAATCCTTGCGAATGATGATTGACTTCAATATAAGTGTATTTTTAAGTGCATATTTTGGGATTTTGAGAACGTTGTATCCCAACTCAGAAAAGCTAGCCGCTGAGCTAAAGGTTCCTTTCAATCTAAAGTGCAGACAGGCTAAATGCAAAAGCACAACCAGCCGAGTACCTGAGAGGTTCAGCTGTACTTTCACCAACATAGGCAACAGCTGCAAAATGCATCACAGCATCAAAGGCATTCTGTGAAAATATTTTGTTGACCTGAAATAATAATTAAGGAAAGCTTAAAACCCCTAATTTTCTTCTATAAATTGCACTTTCCACGGATAATAATATAATGAGGGTAACATTAGAAGCAGGGATGACGGGAAGATACAGCTGCTGCATCCCCTAAATCAGCATAAATAAACTGGAGTCTTCCAGGCTCTGGAAACAGTTCCTGGAGAAATTTGACAGCTCCCAGATTTCCACGAGAAAGGTTGTCCTTCAAGGTATTCAATGTCAAGAATTCAGTAAGTTGAGACATCATATCAATTGACTTTTCTGCACATCTAAAGAGCTCATACCACAATTGTCACTCGATATGAATCCTTTAAAAGTCGAAGGGCAGCATGAGAACCTATGTATCCAGCTCCTCCAGTAACTAAGACATGAGTTACACCAGGTCCATGTTGAGAGAACTGAAAAATTTTCCACCAAAACAAACATAAGACAAGACAGATGTAAAAGAAAGGAAAAGGGAAAAGCAGATGGAATGCATGATATAGAGTAGTTGTAAGATAGAATCATTTCACATTGCCAGCTTTAGCACATGTATTATTACACGCTAGGGCAAAATTATAGTTTCATGTTGCAAGTCCGTAAAGAAACTTGAACATATACCTGAAAATGGTGATAAACACGGTAAAATGAGAAACTTTTTAGAGAACTATTACATGAAAACAGGCACGGAACGCTGAGAGGCTTAACGTCAAGAGGATCTTTTTGAAATTGATATCTATTTCTCCACCAAGAGGACTCTAATTGTCCATAATGTACTAAGTGAAAGGAAAAATCATAGCCAGATATTGAAGTTATACCGACAAACATGGGCATAGATCTGGGACTTAAGAGATATACCTTGCTAGATCCACTAAAAACAGGTGATTTCTTGAAGATAAAAATAAAAAGAGTAACAATGCCAGCAGCCAAAAGAATTTTTCTAGGAAGCTGGCTCTTTCGTCTGGCCTCCATGAAATCCATGCCTGCAAGTGCTGATGAACGTGCTCAGTTGGTTAAACAAGTTGTTGGAGTAAAATCAGGAAACATGCAAGACTTGTCACTTAGCTTTTAAAACTAGTAAGAAATAGATGAGACCTATCCATTTCACAAACCAGAGAAGTGTCAATACTATTTGCAGTCCTTCTTTACCATGTATCCAACAAAAGGTTTACTAATCAGGCCAGTTTCGGAGCACAACAAGATTAAGTTTTCTGTCTTTCACTGCATTTGACTGAGCTTGTACTCGTGGTGTGTTTACTTAAAAATGTTGGAATCATCACCTTAAACGGCTTAAGTACACACATTTAGAATCAAACTGTATATTCATCAATATTGTTTTAAAATGTGAATTTTGTACATATTTTCGGTCCTAGCCTCCTGCTTAGACCGAGTAGGGGTTCTCTGTCAATAGGCCCAACTGTTTTGTCATAAAAGTATCTCACCAGAAAGGCGTTAGCCCAAACCTTATAAGTTAGACTCTTGCTTTGCAATTAGTTGTGTTGAGATCTTTAACGCTCTTCTCTTGCATAACCAAATCTGACTATCGATCTAAAAATGTCTCTTCCAATTGGAGGAGATAAATATAGGGAATATCCGGTGGCAATAGCAAAATGGGAATTTAAAGATTAATCGTCATTTTATGAACTTGTACAATTAGTGTGGTTTCAGAGAAAAAAAATTACGGGCTTTATAGATGAAATACTAAAGCTCCTGGAGGTTAATTTGTATACATGCTGAGGCACTATCCCATGGATCATTCAATAAACCCTCTTGTTAAGTTTGGGGAATACTAAAGTTATCAGATCTGGTGCTATAGCTTGTTATACACTAAAAGTATGACTAGATACACTACTTCTCTTGTGTTTGGCCCTGACATCTCTGCTGGCCAAAATGCCTGTGCGTATCTTTACACTGAATGACCCACACTACCTAAAAAAAATGGAAAAAAGTAAATAGATAATTAACCACATTCACCAACCTCAGAACTGTGTTGATACTGTTATGATGGCTGCAGCCTGAGGATCCTGTGTTTCCAGATGCTTCTTGTCCACACCTTAACCAGCATAAGGAGAATCAGAAATCAGGTTTGTTGACAATTGTTCCTGTTGAACAATTCTAATATACTACTTTGTGCTGGGAAAGTGAAATGACCATTATAAATATAGTCCTTTTTTACCAACAATAAAGAGAATCAAAGTCATTCAAGATTAAAAATCTTTCAATCATCAGACAGAAACATATACCTATGCAGGCAGTTTGACGAGGACAAAAACATTGTGCATGACACGTTCGCGGGGGACCTTAATAGAATTGAACACAATACGAGGAACAGTAGAGAAAGAAGCATACAAATTCAAGATCATCATATAATACAAACATTATTATTCCTTTGCTCCTGGAGAATCCAAAAAGTTCTGGTCTCAGAGAGAGAGAGAATCAGATAAAAACAAGAATACGTACAACAGCAGAAATAGACACGCTGGATAAACGAAGAATCTACCAGTACGCAACACGAGAAAAATCCAAAAATTTAATTACCATTCCGTAAAATTCAAACTACCACCAAAGGAAACATTTAAATTTTAAAATCGACATAACATCCTATGGATATTTAAATTGAGAAACACAATCGCTCACGAAAAACACGATCAACCATATCTAATTCACCACGAACAGAACCATAACCAACCGTCCAACCAGACGAACGATCATATACATGAAAAGAGGTGGAGTCCAAACTGATGCATGCATTAAACCAAATCAAGGAAGAAAGAAATAAATGGGCACAAGATACTGTATATTACCTCCTTAAATACAGGCTAACATGGGTGAAGAAGCATGGGTTGTAGGTTTCACAAGTGTTATTAATGTCAAAGAAAGAGAAGAAGAGATGTGAGAGATAAAAGAGAAGAAATTCCTTAATATCTCAATAAGAACGCTTAAAGTCAAATATCTATGAAAGAAAGAAAGAAAGAAAGAGTTGCAAAAAAAAGAAAGAAGAGAGAGTTGCAAAAATGTGTAGTAAGTTATATAAAAATAAAAATAAAAAGGGTACATTGTAACGGAAGAAAAGTGGACCACTTTGTGCGTGAGTGTGAAAACAAGAAGCATCCATCACCAAAGCCTCAAGTCAAATCAACCATTGATTTGGAAAGAGATAAAAGTTAGTCCCCCTGGTCTTTAGTCTTATGGGGAGTGAAAGGTCCAACTTTGGATAATAATTACCGTTCCAATACAAAACCCGCCCATCACATTTTGCCATCTCAACGCTCATCACCTAATATATATAATTTTATTTTCTTTAATTTTAGTTCTACTAGTTTTTATTCTTTTGGCCTTTTCTATTTATGAGTTTTTGACTCTTCTTTTGCCATTTGCCAATAACACAAGAAGTAAACATAGAGAAGGAGGGTCTCCAATATATCATAGGCCGGCAGTTTTTTTTTTTAATTTTTTGGGCAGTAAATATAAATTTGTGTTAAGTTTTAATTAAGGAATTTAAGAGTTTAATATTTCTTTGCTTTTTTTTCTTGGGAAAGTAAACTTTCATCTTTTATTAATTTGGATAGTTTCACATTCCTCCCTGTGGTTTTGTATAATTGCAGAGAGCTCCCCTCTTGTTTACAAAATGACACTTGCCACCCTTTTGGAGTCATCCGGTCTCATTATCACCATCAAACTGAGTCTTTGGACAATAATGGCCCTTAGAAATAGCTGAATATTTTACAATAACGAGGCCAAAAATCTGCTTATGAAAAGTCCAAAACCACCAATTTTGGTGCTAAAATAGCAAGTAATAGAGAAGAAAAGTAGCCACCTTTATCTAGTACCAAACAATGAGTATTAGTTGCAGCAGAATTTACACTGAATCTCTCATGGGTGGATGAAGAACCGAGAGTAATGAGGAGGAATTTCAATGAATCAAAGGTATCAGTCAAGGCTTTGACTAGATAGCTCAAATCAATTTACTTCTTACAAGAATCTTAGGTAATAACAAGTTGATATTTTACCTTAGCAATAAAGTGACCATCTTGGTTGGTTTACAAATTTCTCATTTCAGCAATGTGATGATGAGTTTAGGTAAATATTGTTGTTATCATGCTGATATAGTGCAATATTTTGGGGAAAAAAAGTAATTTTTTTGATAACAACTTTAGTAGGACATTGTGAAGTAAATCTTATGTTGTCTTAGATGACATGTGCTATTCCTAAATGGTCGATTACTAGTAGATCACTACTTGCAAGTTAGTAATTTGAGTGTGATAGTGGTTAAACACATGTTAATTAAAATGGAAAATTTTGGTGATGAAGTTGCACCTGTGATCTTGGCTTAAATGACACGTGGTAAGCTAAATGGTTAATTAGTGGTAGATAATTGCTTGCTTGATAGTTATTTTGCTTGTCATAATCATATGTTATTCATCCTATAACTGAAATTTTGTTTATAAAACAAGATGGGAAGTATTGCTGCTCATGATATGATAATACATTATCATGGTAAAAAAATGAAGATACCAAATGTTGACCTTGATAGATGTTCTTACATTGATTTACTGAATGATGTTTCTAAAATAATTTTTAATAAAATTCATGGAAATGTGAATGGTATGCTAATTGTGAGGTGTGCCATTGGAAATGAGAATAATGAAGAACAACAGGAACCTAATGGACAAAAAAATGGTGATGAGGAACCTAAAGGACAAAAAGATGGTGATGTGGTGTTTATGAGCAGTGATGATGAGTGTTGGATAGAACGTCTTAATAGTGAATTTGATGATGGAGTAAATGACGAAGAAGTGTCATTATCATTAGATGGGGATAGTGATGGTGAACTAGAGAATTATCAGATTTCTTAGGTGATGAGAAGGGTGAAATTGCTCCTGATTCCAATGCAATAGAAAGTTTGGATCCTATGAGAAACTATTTGGAAGGGAAAATGTTTATTTATAGACCTAGAGATGAGATTGAGTTTGAGAAGGGTAATAATGCTCACTAATGTTGATGCTTTTAGAGCTGCTTTGAAGGATTTTGTGATTCAAAAGGCTTTTCCTATCCTGAGATTGAAAAATGAGAAATCTAGATGTGCTTGTATGTGTAAGGTTGAAAGTTGTTCATGGAAAATCCATGCTTCTCCTTTAGCTGATGGTGCAACTTACCTGATTAAATCTTAAGTTCCAACCCATATAATGAGT
This sequence comes from Mitragyna speciosa, assembly GCA_024721245.1. Classification (NCBI taxonomy): domain Eukaryota; kingdom Viridiplantae; phylum Streptophyta; class Magnoliopsida; order Gentianales; family Rubiaceae; genus Mitragyna; species Mitragyna speciosa. The sequence continues at coordinate 448,967 of CM045567.1, read as the reverse complement.
GATAAATTAGCCAATATTATAGTATTATGTCTTTTTAGTGTGTTTTTAGTAGAATTACAATAATTTTGACTTCAAATGACTTGATTTCCAACAATTAAGATTTTTTCCTAGAATTAGGGTTTTAAGGCTAAATTGTTATTTTGAGCAATTTAATGCACAATTCTTGTGTACTTTTGTAGATTCACAATACTTATTCTCAATTTGGATCAATTGAAGTCAAAGTGGATCAAAATCAAAAGTAGGTTCAAGTGATGAAATTGGTTGAACAAATAAACAATTATTGAAAATTCAATTGTGCAAAAGTTGGGATAACTGAAAATTTCAGCAAAAATATGTGAAAATGCATGGAAAAGGTCTAAGACACGTGGAAACACAGCTCAGCAAGGTCAGAATCAAGTGAGGCCAGCTAATTATGAACTGCGAGTGGGATCTACGAGTCAGCTAACCCGCGAATCGACACTGACTTCTAGAATTCCGCTGTTGCAACTTACTTCATCTTCCAACTGATTTTGAAGACTTTTTTTGGTGAAGATAGAGTTTGGCAAGTTGTAGATTTCATTGGGAACACAAATGAAGACTTTTAGGTCAATTTGGAATATCAAGAAGGATCTTTATCATTCCGATGCATTGAATGTATTTACAAGTTGAAAAATGACTTGTAGGATTTTTGTCTATAAATAGAGTTCATTTGTAAAGAGTTAAAGACATGCTAAGTTAGAGAAATTGTAGAGAATTGGTATAATTTTCCTAGTTTTATAATAGAGATATTATGTTCTTGAGAGAAACTCTTGTAGAAACACATCTTGCAGCCATTCTTGGAAGGAATACAAGTTCTTGAAGCCATTCTTCAATTGAATAAGCTTTCTTTGACTTTGTATTTTTCATTCTTATTGATTGCTATGGCTAGTTGTATTCAAATCATATGCTTTGTTTTTTATGCTACTATGTTGAGCTAAATTTCTACTTCTAGGGTGTTGATGAAACTAATGAATCTATATTAAGGCTATTGGTTGATTAATCTTGCCTATTCTTGCCTTTGTTTTTTCATTTATTCAAGGTTTAACATTTGTATATGAAAGGTCATCATGTGCAAAGCATCTTAGCTGTTAAGTTTCAATTAAGTTTATTCTTAACAATGGAAAATGAATAGTTGAACATAAGTATTAACACATGGAAACAGTATTATGCTTAAGAGGATTTAATGAGCAATTAATGCGCATAAACTCAACTTTATCATGGTAGTAGGTAGGTTGAATCAATTCAATTGTGAAAACAAATTTTGATACAAATGGAGTTGCATTCCTAAACAAGAGAAGTTCATATTTAACTTGTTAATTTCCACACCTTAATATTAGTGAATTCATTACCCTAGAACTCATTCTATAATTGTTTTACCATGAGACTCTTGCATTCTTACAAGTTCTATCTTACTTGTTAGATTAGAATCAATCCATTCACACATATTTAATCATTGTTTAGATAATAAAGTACGTGACAAAACTTAGTAGTTGCATTGAGTTGGTTTCTTGTGGGATTCGACCTTAATTTCCTACACCACAACAATCCATATACTTGTGGTAACAGTTGGGAGATTAGGTTTTTATTACTTGACTCTTGTGTGCATATTGCTTAATTTTTCTATACCTAATCAACACCACATCACCATACATGTATCATGTCCAACAACAATCGTGACGCTACATCAGATTGGATTGCAAAGAAATTGACATCTGTGATGAGAGATAATCCTCAGATGACTAGGAAGGCAGTTTTAGTTGAAATGAGAAAATATGGGTTACAACCTAGTACAATGCAAATAATAGAGCTAAGAAGAAAGCCCTTGATAAGATTCAAGGTTCACACTTAGCTTCACTTGCAAAGTTGCCCAAGTATGTTGAAGTTTTGAGGTCTTCTAACCCTAATAGTATATGCAAGATATATTTTGATAGGCCAAAATTGATGGTTGAACCATATTTTAAAAGGGTGTTCATTGCTTACAAGGCAATGAATGATGGTTTCCGTCAAGGTTGTAGACCTTTCATTGGGTTTGATGGCTACCATCTAAAGGGACCATATGGTGGTATGTTTTCATCAGCAGTTGCATTTGTCATGCCCTGTGCCCCGAGACGTGACACCCACCATACCCTAGGCTACGTTAAGACACAAGGTTAAATTGACGCAAAACAATAACTCAATCCAATCATACCTTAATAAATACATAAACCATTGCTAAAATATCATTTCATTCATTCATGAATGTCTATTCTTCATTTACAATTCCATTTCACCATTACAAAAGCTGAGGATCCCACATGTATGTCCTAACTTGTACAAAAATAATGGACTAAATAATCCTTTACAAAATATACCCCTAATATGATCCAAAATCAAACATCTATCAATATGCCCAGGTGTCAGTCCAGTCTTCCTTTATGAAATCCTTCTCTGCGAGTTAAAAGGAAAGAATGAGTGACAAATCACCCAGTAAGTAGTATAAGGTCTCTTTGTAGCTTAAGATTATTACAAATATACATATACATTTCAATAGCATTGCAATAGTTCATATAAATCATAAGGATAGGTGGTCAATTTATTAACATTTCGATTCACTTGTATAATCACATCACAATAACAATATGAGCTCAAGAAATAATTTGACAAATGACCCTGGATATCCAATTGTTAACTACAACCCGATTAACATGGTTCAAAACCAACTACCACCCAGTTGGTCCAGTTCAAAATTAACTATCATCCGGTTTATACAGTTCAAAGAACATATTCCCATCTTCAATTTAAGGAACTAGTCCCGTCATAAGCCATTTCACTCAAGAGCTCAAACAATCCATCAATTCAACAATTATATTACCGCATATTCTCATTTCATAATAAAAGCAAAATATGACCAAACTCAAGCCAATTTGCATAGCAAATAATAGTTCAAAACATTCGATTAACAATACACATTTTCAAATACAAAGAGATTCAAATACTACTTACCTCGATTCTAAAGTTAGTTTAAATAATCAAAATAGGAAAAATTACTATCTTTGCCTAAAACACACAATAAACATCCCATCATACTCTAATGCTATCATGAAATCACAATTGAGACTCAAATCAAAATTTAAAAAGCAAAACGAAACAAAAGAGGAAAATCTGGCGTGACACGCTGCCACTCACACTAGATACCTAGCCGCGATTTCAGTCGCGGCTCGTGTCAGACACTCGAGACCACGGCTGGCACCAAATGTAAACCCCCTCTAAGTCGCGGCAACATCTGCTACGCTACTGGCACTGCGGATGAGCCTAGATCACGAGTTTCTATCTTGTAACACACCAAAACCACACCCAACTCACTCCATCTTCTTCCAACACATTCCAAACTCTAATCCAACTCCAAAATAGCATAATAAGCTGAGGAAATATCTCATTATACTCAATACACCCCATAAATCTTAAACATAAGTCACAATCACTTATAACCCTCAACTGTTCTTTATCCCAACACCCATTATAGCAAAGCAACCATTCAAACTCACACACACACACACACACACACTCTCTATAAACACTAAGCACAAAGCCATTAAAGCATAAATGACCCCAAAACTTTCTAATTAACTATCCAATCTACCACTCCTTAACAAAAACCAAACCAAAGAAAGGAAAATTGTGCTTGGAGGAAAAATTACCTTGGGTGGGAGCTTGGATCGAAGCTTCAAGACTCCCACTACTTGTTTACCTTTAAAAATAGGGTCCTTCACCCCCTTCTTCAAGAGAAAAGAAGAGAAGTTAGAGAGAAGGAGAGAGCTTTCAAAGAGATAGAGAGAGAGAGATATATAGAAATGAAAGAAGAAGAAGAAAGAGAGCCCTAGTCTTTTGGGGTCAAAACAATTTGAAGAAAATTGCACTCAAGTCCCACAGCATTTACCATTCACTTAATTGCCCAAGAGTCATAATTACTAAAATGCCCATTGAGGGGCCTTGGTATTACAACATTAGATGGACATAATAGTTTATTCCCATTAGCATTTGCAGTTGTTGAGTGTGAGAACAAAGAAACTTGGAGCTGGTTTTTCTATTTCTTTGATAAGTTCTTTGGTCTTTTCTCTTCTAACATGCTTCTAACTTTCATGAGTGATAGACAAAAGGGTATGAACTGGGCTTATGAAGAGTAGTTTCCAAATGTTCATGCTAGCTATTGTTGTAGACACCTCTACAGTGATTTTAAGGCTTCCTTTCCTGCTTTGTTGCTCAGAAGCAATTTCTGGGCAGTTGCAAAAAGCTATGATGAGGTCTTTCACAATGAAGCAATGGAAAGGATTAAAGACATTAACATTGAGGCATGGAGATGGCTATGCAAAATACCAAAACCTTCATGGGCAAAACATGCTTTTAGTTCTAATTTGAAGTATGATCATCTGACTAATAATTTCACAAAATCATTTAATGCTTGGATTAGTGATCTTAGAGACAAGCCAATTCTTACACTTGTTGAAGGCATAAGACATAAATTGATGAACAAACTTCATAAGAGGTTTCAAAAGGCTTGTTCATGGACTTCAACATTATCACAAAAGTATGTTAACAGGTGAAAAGAAATATCTAATGAGTCAAGAAAATGCTCTTTGATGTTAGCCAGTAACAACGATTTTGAGGTTGGTGATGCTGACAAGACATATGTTGTGAATTTAGTTCAAAAGACTTGTGATTGTGGTGCATTTCAGCTTTTTGGTATTCCATGTAAGCATGCTGCCCTTGGGATACTTTATAGAAGAGACAAGTTAGAAGAATATTGTGATAATGCTTTTAAGAAGGATGCATATCAAAAAGCTTATGCTGAGATGATACATCCTATCCCCAGTGAGAATAGGTGGCCTAGAATAGATGTAAATCCTGCAACACTTCTTCCTTCTCCATTAAGAAGGCTGCCTAGTAGACCTAGAAAGAATAGAAGAAGGGCACCTGATGAAGATGCAGCTCCATCTCAGACAAGGAGATCAAGTACTCTTAAATGTTCTATCTGTTTAGCATTTGGTCATAATAAGAGGACTTGCAAAGGAGGTCCTGTGGCTACAAAGAGAACCAACACCTTTGGTAGTAATCAGGTATACTAATTACTATAGGTCCTGTAACATATTGTAGATTTTATTTTGTAGTTGTTACCTTGATCTCATTTAAATTGGTGCCACAAGCAGGTCTCAACAAAGAGAGCTAAATCTAGGTAGAGGTATGGCTTCTACAGGCTTGTCAGGGGCTATTCTTTGGGTAAGCCGCTTAAATTACATTCATGGTTATGTAATTTAACATATTACAAACTATATATACAATATTTTTACTCCTACATATTTTTTTAGGAGCATGCAACAGGAAATGTCCCTATTATAATATCAAGTCAAGTCAGTAGTCCAAGTCTAGGAAATGAGTTAAATTTGATATGTTTATTGTTCATATAAGCCGGAGTTCTATTTTATAATACACTAAGTTATATAATCTAACTATATATTTATGTCCAGGCCAATAATAATGACGGTTTAAATGAAACTCAGGCCAATATTCAAGTTCAAGAACACTCTAGAACAATTGCAATGAAAAGATTATCATACTTGCTTAAATCAACTTCACAACTTTTCTTATTTATCAAAGTTAATGATCTTAATTTGTACAAAGAGGGAGACCTGCAAAGAAAATTGCCAAAAAGTTTACAAAAACTCAATCTGGCAGTTTCTACAGAAGTGTTAGAGGCCAACCACCAGAAAGTTCACAAATGATGAAGACTAATCTGGGTGGAAGTGCAAGTGGTGCCATGGAAGATAATGCAACAACTGACACTGTACAATCCATTAACAAGGAAGCATTTGCTGATGCTGGGCCATCACTTAACAGTGGGAATACTAGTAGCAGCAAAAGCATGTGGTTCTAACTCTATGCCTATAACTTGGTATCATATCGTATAATGATCTACTAGGTTCATGTTACAATGTAGTACGTTAGTCATAGTGTAGTTTATTACTATAATATTTTTATATTTTTGTAAATGTGCTAGGGAAGTGAAAATGTCAAGTTCTAAAGCTTTTGCAATTCCTCACCATCTTGACAAAGAACGAGATGGTGTTTTGGACATATAAGGATTGCTTAGAAGCTGTTTGGAAGTGGATAAGTCCACAACATAGTTGCTAACTTGATATCATATGGCATACAGTTGTAAATGCTCTTTTGCACACATGAAAACTCAATCATTTCGTAATCTTATAGTACTTTGAACTTAAAGACTTGTTTAGTAATGATTTATCTATCTGGTTACTATGCATAAGAATGCATATTTCTCAGTTATTGATTTGTTTAATTCTCTTTTAGATACTTAATCATTCTTACATATGTCATGTATACTAGCAAAAAAAGCCTTTTGTTTTGCTAACACTATAACAATTAAGGCTTCATAAGTGCTGGTACATTGTATTGCATTCCTTCCACCAACACTTTTCTTGTGGTTTGCATGCAATCAAGAATTGATTTTACTATGTGAATGAGTATGTATAATGCTAATAGGACCAAATTAATGCATATTAATACATTAATCAGGCTCCTTGCATTGCTGCAAGAATTTTCATTCTGAGGTTAGGCTATGAAGGCTTGTGTTTGGCTGGCTTCTTCATGGCCTCTATTGTATAAGCTTCATAGTTTGCCCACTGAAAGAAGTTGCACTTCGAACACAAAAAATACAATTGGTTTGAGTGTGCTTCTGACTCTGAAATTCTAATGATTGCCTTGCGCCTACACCCACAATATCGATTTCTAATCTTAATTTGTTGACTTCTATCAACTCTCCTCTTATATGTTGAATATGACATTGTTGTATTTTAATCTTAACTAACTTTCTTTGTTATTTATGTGCAAGAAAGCTGCCTTATATATTGTTTCTTGCCTATTAGTCGTTAATATGTAAACGATCAATTGCTTAAGACCGTTGGTAGCAATATTCACTAGGGCATTATAGGAAACAAAGATCCAATTTCCATTGCAAACAATTTTTTATTCTAAGCCATCTGACACTAGACTAAAATTGAAATCTTAAACTTCAAATTAAGGGAGGCAAGTGTAATTTTGTAAACAAGAGGGGAGTTCTCTGCAATTCTACAAAACCACAAGGGAGGAATGTGAAATTAGCCCTTATTAATTTATTAGCCTAGTTTTCATTGGACTAGCATCAACACTGTACTGAGAATTTTTTGATGAAATTGAAAATTTTAAAATTTCATCAATCTCTCTCAGTACAGAATTTAGATGTTGTCTTATTAGAGTAAATTAACCTTTATAATCCTCATGTATCCCTTGATCTCTGGGGTAAAGTTGTATACCTCTAACTGCTCAGCGCTCTATTCATTCCCGTCGTGCATCCTCAAATAAAGTACTTCTTCAAAAGAATAGCATAATTTAGGCTTAATCCCAAAATGCAACCCATAATGTTGAATCAGTAACAAATTATCTTTGTATTTAGGAACACACAAATTACTCCTTACTTCAGTAATAAATTATCCCTCGCATGTACACTTTACCTTTGATTGAAGTTTTTACTCCTGAAGTTTAACTGCAAAAATTTGGAGAACAAATTTGCCCTCATATTTTTTCAATTATTGCTATTCTTGTTGATATATTATATAGAAACAAAGTAAAGCCATTACTCCAAGCCAATATTGCTGTTATGCTTTATATAAAAAACCAAAATAATGACTTCAAAACAAAAAATTTATCTCAATAAATGAGCATACATAAACCAAAAAAAAAAGAAAAAAACTAAGAGAAGATATTGTAGGAAATTAATACATAAGCTACCAAACAAAAAAAAATGATAGCTACAAAAATGGTGAAAAGTGGCACGACTGAAATTAAAAGAAAAGGGTAAAGTAAGAAATGGCATCTAGTCTTAGTGACTCTAATAGCTTTCACCACGTACATATATCACTAGTATTGATATGTATATTATTGATCATATAGATCACTAGTATGACTTATAAGTTATATGAAGGCCTATGACACAGTGGATTGGAATTTCCTTTTCAAAACAATGTCTCTGATGAGATTTCCTAAGCTATTTATTGAATGGACTAGAAAATGTGTGACAACTATCCATTTCTCCATCAACTTTAATGGAGCACTGGTTGGATACTTCAGAAATGAAAGGGGGCTTGGACATGGGGATCCCAAATCCCCTTATCTATTCCTCCTGGCTATGGAGGCATTCTCAAAACTACTAGATTGGAAGATCAAAATGAAAAGATTTGATTATCATCATAGGTGCAATAAAATGGAGTTCACCCATCTCACATTTGCAGATGATTTATTCATTCTAACTAGAGCAACTGAAAAATCTTTCACTCTAATAGCTGAAACCCTTACACAGTTTGGGTGCTTATCAAGGTTGGAACCAAACCTACAAAAAAGTCAAATTTTCCTAACTGGTATATGGGAAGCAGTGGGGAAGAAGCTGAGTGAGATCACACAAAACCAAAATGGGAGCTTCTAGTTAAATACCTAGGCTTGCCTCTTATCACAACCAAACTAAGCTTCAATAATTGCCAACCAATCTTAGTCAAGCTTCAGCAGAAAGTTCATGGATGGGCAAAAAAAAGCTTAGCGATGCTGTTTGGGTTCAACTAGTAAAATCAGTGCTTCAAGGCATCCATCTGTATTGGTCAAGTGCTTTTATTCTTCCTAAAGCTATGACCAAAAAAATTACTAGTCTTATTTTTGTGTTCATTTGGGCTAGTGAATTCACATAGCATTACTGTGCAAAGGTTAGATGGAGTGACCTCTATTTACCATACAAGAATGGGGGTCTAAATCTATACAACCTAGAGAATTGAAACAAATGCCTCATCTTAAAGCTGATTTGGAACATCTGCTGCAAGAAAGAATCATTATGGGTCAAATGAATACATATTGTAAATCTTAAAAATATTTCATTTTGGGGATATAAGGCTCCATCAAATTGCTCATGGACCTGGAGAAAGATCCTTAAACTGAGGGGTGTAGTTCAAGACAGAATACAAAATGTCATAGGTGCTGAGCAAGAAACTTGGTTTTGTTATGACTATTGGCTACCAATGGGACCCTTATACTTGACGTTCACTGAAAAAAATCTCAAAAAACTTGAGTTAACTAAAAAAGCCAGATTAATTGACTTCATAAGAAATGATAACTGGAATTGGCCACAAGGTAGGAAAATGTCTGATGAAATTTGCACATTGAAGTAGGCCACCAATATCATATGCAGCCCATCAAAGAAACACAGGATCAGATAAATTGGGAGGGAAATAGAACATGCACTTTTTTTGTCAAATCTGCTATGAAAATTTTCCAAGAAAATGAAGAACGAGTGAAGTGGTATAAGCTAGTTTAGGGTAAAGGTCATATACTTAGATACTCCTTCATCCTTGGTTGGCATGCAAGAAAAGACTAACCACAAAGAGCAAAATGAGATCATGGTGTATACAACTTGAAAGCATTTTTTGTGGCTTCTGTAACCAAATGGAAGAAATGATGGACCACCTATTTTTTGAATGTACTTGGAAGTCAAAAATTTGGAACAAACTGCTTGAGTTCTGCTCCATTACTTGAGCAACACATGCCTGGAGTATTGAACTAGGGCGGATATGTGATATGTGGAAGAATTAAGATTTTGCTAATAGACTTCAAACGATTATGTGTGCTGCTACTATCTATCATATATAGAGAACCAGGAACTTATAGATATACCAAAGGAAGAGTCCAAATGCAAAGGAAATTGTGGCAATAGTTAGAAGGATCATGTATGAAGTTGCGATAACTTAGAAGAAAGTACTAATCGCTAGGAATGTAAGCTCTTGGTGCAACCTAAGAGGGGGGTGAATTATGTTCATTTTTTAACCTTAACTTGGTTATAGCAAATTTTCACAAAATAGAAATTTATCAAGTTGACTAGATGATCAAATAGGTTATTAGAGCAGAAAATAAGCATGAAAAATTAATAACAAACTGAAATGTAAATAAAAAAGAGAGTAAATTGACCAAATCACACGAACTTCCAAGTTTCACTAAACTTGAAGTTGTAGTACACTTGAATTCCTTCACTTGAGGTTGAATCTCTACCAACTTATACAAAAAGAGGCTCGCTTCTCACTCACCCTAGATATTTTTCTAGTTGAGCTAAGAAATTTTACGACAAACTTGTTAACCTTTCAAATATACAATTGAAGGATTTTTACTCACAATGAAGAACTCAATATCTATTACACTAGTACAAAGAAAATGAGATTTTCTTGCTCAAGATAGCTATTCAATGCCTTTATATATCAAATACAACAGTTACAATAAATTTTGATTTCATTGCTTTTATACTCCATTAAGAATGGCCTCCAACTACCCTCCAACGCTCAAGCATTAAATGTAGAAAAAACTAGCCATTGGACCGTTCGGATGACCGAACTTCAAGTTGGTGTCTGAACAAACGTCCGAACTTTTCTTTTCTAAACTGAGTATAATAGTTTCTGACGACTAAAGAAGGTCCTTTCCGTCCTAACTGTCGTACGATTCATACTGAAGAACTGTACTCTTTCTGGAATATTTCTGGACGTCTGAATATGTGTCCGAAAAGACGTCTAAAAGTTTCTGAAATTTTTGCAACATTACCAAACGACTGAGCGGACATCCGAACTTGTGTCCGAAAGTTTTTGAAAATTGTCTTGGTTCTGTTGGACGAGTAACCAGACGTTCGAAACCTTGAACTCAAACGTCCGAAAGTCTCTAGAAAAAATAAGGTGCTTTCGGACAAATGATAAGATGTCCAAAGTATTGTCCGAACTAGCTTCAGACGGCCGAAGTATGTACTAGTCATCCGAACGCATGTCCGATCCCTTTGTTTTGTTTTTGCAAAGTCTTCAAAACTTATTTAACACTTTACCAAAACACTAAACAAGTTTGATTAGTAATAATGTGGTCTGTTATCATCAAAATTAGGATTCCATTCTTTCTCTTTTTGATGATGACAAACCTATAACGTATAGAGACCATATTCAATATATCATCATTTTATGAGACTACATATGAAATATAGCATCTACTTGTTTGTGTGATCTTTTCTCCCCCTTTTGGCATCATCAAAACTAGGAAGTCATAGGATGCATTCTTCCCCTCAAGATAACTCCCCCTCAAATGATGCATATATATATATATAAACAATATAAGTAGGCAACTGAAACATAAGAAGGCAAGTATATCCGAAAGATATATCTTATAAACAAAAAGAAATGTCTTTACAACAAGATCAAACTAAAGCTAAACTAAACTAAAACTAAGTAGCTATCTAAGACTTTTGATGCTTGTATGGAATAATAGTTAAGCTCCTAGATAACACTTTAGCTTGAGTAGATGAAGGCGGTACAAGAGTAGCAAAGTAAGTCTCATCAAAATCAGCTGGAATAGTGTGAACCTCCTCTCATGCAATGCTCTAAACGGTGGTTATAGGTGCCGCGGAAGTGGAAGGTAGTTGTACAGGTGACGCAAGTGCATGAGCAGGAGACTGAGCAGAAGTCTGATAAGTATGTCCCGGTACCTTGGGCTGCGGATTAACCAAGTCATCTGCTGCTACTTCTTCTTTTTCTTCTCCTTCTACTTCTCCTTCCTCTTCTTCTTCTGATTCTAACAAGATTTGTTGCTTGAAGATGTTATATTGAGCTTGTGTACCAATATTCATTCCAAGCACTTGCAAATGCTCAACACATTCCAACTTCTTTCCAAGTTATCCATTTGTTTGTCTAATTTTTTAAACAAAGCCAGAATATGAAAAAGTGTATGTTGAAATGTAGAAGAAGAGGGAATAGAAGTGGGCTGAGCTGGAATAGAGAAAGATGGCTCAAAAGTGGTAGGGGTGAAGATGGATGAGGTGTAGAGGAAAGAAAAGGAGTGGAGATAGGCTGAGTAGATGTAGTTCGAGCAGGATTCCTAAGAGCCTAATATTGAGCCTTTATCATTCACTCATTATTATGAAATTTAAGGTGAAAAGTTTCAAAATAGGAACAAGTAAAAGAAAGATTTTCAATAGTAGTATCCGTTAGTGGAATGTGATAAAACTTGAATATTTGGGTAAGAAATTTTTCAAAAGACATATTTTTTCGGGTATTAGAAATACAATTAAGAATAAACTCACGCATGATATACCTAATGTAGACACCAAATTTTGACACACATTTTATAAAATATGCGTATTACTTTATTTAGGGGTTATTATGATTTTTAGGGGCTAATTATAATTTTTGTGTATACTACGTCTAATTTGTCGTGTCAAGGGCAAAATGGTAATTTCACCATATAAATATTAGTTTATTTTATTTTATTTCTTAAATACATTGATTTTACTATTTTTATCATTATTTATGATTTTAATGATTTTTAGGAGTCATTTGTTATTTATTTAAAAATATGCTATTTTAATTCAACGGCACGTTTTTCAATGCACTTTCTTATTTAAAATTTTTTTTTCTTTATGAGAATTATGTGTGTGTGCATTTTATAAATTTTATGTAAGGAAAATTTTCATAATTAATTAATTAATTAATTAATTTTAAAGACCATTGGTTGTTTATTTTAAATTGTATTTTTTCTAACCTAGAATTAACTTTTTTACACTGAATTTTTCTTTTTCCTTCTTATAATATTGTATTTTAGTTTTAAAAGTGTTCAAGTAGTTTTTATTTTATATTAGGTTATTTCATTTTATGTTATTTTTACTTTTTCATTTATCTTTGTTTTCTTCATTTTCTTCTTTTTCTTCTTTTTCAAAAAAAAAAAAAAAAAAAAAAAAGACAGAATGCTTCTGCAAACTCCATACCCCAAACCATGCCTCCTCATCATCACTTTCCAACCCCCCTGCAATTCAGCAGATTTTGAGGGATTTGGAAGGAATTTTTGTTCTTTTTTTTTTCCTCACAATTCCCTCCTCTCTCTTCACTCACACAAAACACACGCACAACACTCACAAATCACACAGACACACAACACTCACACACACCTGCATTTCTTTCCCCTCCCTCTCCCTGCAATCACACAGACACACAACACACACTCACCTGCATTCACACACTCGCACACAGAACACACCTGCACCTCACTTCACTTCCCCTGCATTTTCTACTTCCACCTTCCCTCACCAGAACACAAAAACAGATACACACAGACAGACAAACGCACACACAAAACACACACCTGCATTTTCTTCCTCACTCTCACACTTCACCAGAAACACACACAACACACACTCACCTGCATTCACACACTCGCACACAAAACACACCTGCACCTCACTTCACTTCCCCTGCATTTTCTACTTCCACCTTCCCTCACCAGAACACAAAAACAGATACACACAGACAGACAAACGCACACACAAAACACACACCTGCATTTTCTTCCTCACTCTCACACTTCACCAGAAACACGCACAACACACACTCACCTGCATTCACACACTCACACAGAACACACGCACAACACACACTCACACAAAACACACGCACAACACTCACAATTCACACAGACACCAAGCACACACCACACAACCTGCATTTTCTCCCTCACTCTCTCGGCCATACAGACACACACAAAACACCTGCACCTTGACTTCTCCCTCTCTTTCGGCCTTCCCACAACTCGCACAGAACACGCACAGAACACACACCTGCAATCACACACAAACACGCAAAACACACAACCTGCAGAAACACACAATTCACACACATCACACACACCTACACACCTGCAGAAACACACAATTCACAGAACGCACACACAAAAACACACCTGCAGAAACACACATCTTCGCACATCACACACACCTGCAATCACCTGCAGAAACACACAACTCACACACAACCACACACACAGAAACACACAATTCTCAAACGCACACACATACCTGCAAGAAGAGAAAGCCGAAAAAAAAAAAAAAAAAAAAATCAAGCAACAAACAACAACAACAGCAACAACAATAGCATCACTACCAGGTAAATCTCCTACTTTTACTTTCAAATTTCAGTATTTCGTTGTTTTTGTTTTCTGTTTTTTTTGTTTTGTATTAAAAAAAAAAAAAAAAAAGAAAGAAAACTGAAAAACGTCCGGCCGAGAGAGAGAGAGAGAGAGAGAGAGAGAGAGAGAGAGAGAGAGAGAGAGACCTGTGAGAGAGAGAAACGACGGCGAGGAAAGAAAAAAAAAAAAAAGAAAAAAAAAAGAAAAGAAAAAGGGGGAGAGCAGATCGGGGGGAGGGGAAAAGAAAAGGGAAGAAAAGAAGAAGAAGAAAAGGGAAGAAGAGAAGAAAGGAAGAAGAGAAGAAAGGAGGAAGAAGAAGAGAAGATCAGAAGGGAATCGGGGGGGAAGCAGAAGGAATCGGGGGGGAAGCAGAAGGAAATCGGGAAGAAGAAGAGAGAAAAGAAAAGAGGGAAAAGAAAGAAAAGGAAAGAAGAAAAGAGAGAAAAGAAAAAAGAGAGAGAAAAAGGAAAGAAAAAATAAAAAAGGAAATCTGAAAAAAAAAAAAAAAAAAAAACCGAAATCAGCCGAAAAAAAAAAAAAATGTTTTGGTGAAACTACGTCGTTTTGACGTAGTTTCACTCAAAACTACGTCGTTTTGGTTAGTTAGTTTTTTTATTTATTTTTAATTAATAATAGGTATTTATTTTATAGTCCTTATATTTTCATTAATGCTACTGTGGCCCTAGAAAATTTTCTGATTTGTGCATTTTAATTTCTGTTTATTGTAGATTGACCCCCATAATTTAATTTCTTTGCAATTAGGTCCCGATTAATTGCATTTAGGTCCCTCAACTTTTAGATAATTATAATTTGCCCCCCTACGTTTTTAATTTTTCATTTTGACCCCTATATTTGTCGGTAATTACATTTTGACCCCTATAATTTTTCTGGAATTGCAATTTTACCCTCTGATATTTATGAAAATTGCAATTTTGCCTCCCAACTTGCTGTTATTATATTTTAGGCTTTAAATGTTGCTGAAATTATTTTGGCCCTTATACATTGCTGGAAATTCCATTTTGTCCTTAGAAATACTTGCTGGAATTTCTATTTTTATCCAACTTGCTGGATTTATTTGGTCATTACACTTGCTGGAATTTTATTTTTGGCCCCTATTGTTGCTGGAATTTATATTTTGGTCCTTTATGTTGCTGGAATTTGTTTTAAGACCTCCATTAATTGTTAGAATTATATTTTAGCCTTTTATTTGTTGCTGGAATTTGTATTTTAATGCTTGTAGTTGCTGGAATTTTTATTTTTGGCCCTTTTATATAGCTGAAAATTATAATTTGACCCTAGACATTGCTGTAAATTAGGTATTATTTAATGACTTTGCTGAAATTATATTTTTAGCTTTAAGTATTGTTGGAAATTTTTATTTTTGGGTATTATACTTGCTGAAGACTACATTTTAGCTTTTAAATTTGTTGTAAACTATGTCATTACCTTAATTAGGGTTTAAAATTATAATTTTACTCTTTTGTTTTGTTGAAAATTACATTTTTCACTTTAGAATATTGCTTAAATTTTCACTTTTAATCCAAATCTTATAATATTTTATTTTTGTAAAAAAAAAAAAAAGTATTAATTAAAATTAGTTAAGTCCTCAAAGCTTTAAATTATTTCTTCTTACATTTTCTTTATTTATTTTTATCAAACTTATAATTAATGTTCAAATTAGTCTCTCTATTTCCCTTTTAGTTATTTTAATAATTCTTATTTGAGGTGTTAAAATTTCAATGTATGTATTATTGTATTTTATCCTCTATTATTATTATTAGTATTATTATTAGTTTTATTTTATTTTATCTTTGTTGTTTTGCTTTATTTATTTATTTATTTACTAATTTATTTTTACTTAAACAATTTTCATTTTTCTCCTAAATGATTAATTATTGTTATCATTATTTTTCTTTCTCTTATTTTGTTTATTATTGCTATAATTGTTTGAATTATCATAGCATGTTCATAGTGATCGGTAGAAAATTATTCAATTAGTGATTGATTTATTAAATAGTGATAATTTTGACATGTTTGTTCATTTTAGTAGCCATTTATACCGGGTTTACGAATGAGAGGTACCTCGATTACCCTTCCAATATTTCTTTTTATGTGCTCCTACGTGCTCCTATGTGTTTTTCTACGTGTATTTTGTGCTTATAATTTTTATCCATGTGAGATGTTTTTATTTATTTATGTCATATTATTTATTCGAATTTAATTTTTGATTATTCAAAGAAATGTAATAGATAGGTAATATTCTATTTAGCAAAATTTTGTATTTAGATAGAAAATGTAATAGATAGGCTAGATAGGTTACCTTTTTATTTTTAGATTGTAATTAGGCTTCTTCGGTGTAATAGTTAGGGCTTTTTGTGTGCTATGTGTGTTATGTGCTTGTGTGTTTTATTCGCTTTTCCTAGGAACTTGCATCTAGAATACCATGCTTATGTGCTATGTGCTCCTACTTGCTATTACTTGCTTTTATGTGATTTATTGCTTTAATACATGCTTTATTTATTTACTTGCTTTAATTATATATGTGTATCGTCGCCACACTAGTCCAACGCTAGTTGTGGTTAATTCCGTTTTCTTCGCTAGTCCAACGCTAGCGGAGAATTTTTAGAAAATAGGCTAGTCCAATGCTAGGCCTTTAGATCATTTTAGTATTAGGATCATTTCTCGCGTGTTCATGATATTTCACACACATTTTTATCTTTTAGGCCTTTTTCATTTTTGTATAATTTTTATATACTTTATCATTTATTATCTATTTTTAACATCTACCTAGTGCATACATTTAGATTCCACTACACATAGAATTTTAGGTCATTTGTGTGATTTGACTAGAAATAGTCAATCTACTCACGTGGGAAGCGATGGCGTACATGTCGTTCCCCCCTCCGTGAGTAGAAACAGTTAGTCACGAGTTTATTAGTCCCCCGTACCCGTTATGTTGCATTCCTACTCTCTTTGATCATTTACTACCTATATTACTATTTTCCTTTCCTTTTGCATTTCATTTTGCATCTATACTCGTGACTCCATCGAGGTCTAGACTCGAGTTTCGCAATCAATGCGATAACTCCGACCAAACCTCAATGGAACTATTTCGTCCCTTATCGATATCCATTTTTAGGATTAGATTTGCATTCATATAGTTGCATCCAAATGTGATAAAATCTTAGGGTTATATTAGGAAAATTTAGACTAAACCTCGCAACTAGTTTCGGCTAGGTTGAAAGGGTGCCTTAGGCACGAGCCTTTGCCTTCCCTTTCTTCAACTGTGACTCCCGAACCTTTTTCTCTTGTTTTCAAAGACCTGGAGTCGTCTAAAAGGGTTTTTCTTGTTTTTCCTATATTTTGCCAAAATCATTTCTTTAAATGAATCATTCTTAATTTTCTTACCTTTTATAAAATATTTTCGGGTGACTTGGTACACCAAAACTCAATACCAAGTGGCGACTCCTTTTTCACTAAAAAACCCTTTTTAGACTCTATTTTCGGGCCCAAAAATCGTCGCATTTCAAAAGTCCCATTTTAGGCCCTTTTTCTTTTATTTTTTAAAGTAAAGCATTTGTTTTGTCACATTTTTATCGAATCATCTTTTACAAAGCATTTTCAAAAAATTAGTTTTTACAAAAATTTACACGTTTTTTTAATAACCACAACATTACATTTAATACTTCCTTTTCCCTTTTCCCGACATCTTCTTTACACTTTCTATTTATTTTCGAAAAATGGGGCGCGACAGCTGGCGACTCCACTGGGGATCACTAGTGAGTCCGAGCACTAGGTTTAGTCATTTTATTCTTTTTCTAACCCTTTCATTTTATTGCATTTGGATGCTTAGGATTGCATTTCTATTTTTCTAGGTTTTTAGGTTTTTCTTTTGCATCTTGCACTTCCCGTCTCTCGGCTACTTATGTGATGTATGTATGATTTATTCACTTGTTACTGCTTTACTCGACCGCGCTTGCATTTGGGGAAGGGGTCAATCACCCTTAGAGCCCACGCGTGTTAATATTACATTCCTTCCTCTCATAAGGAGCACTTCATACGTGCATTCGATGTTTTTACCGTTTCTATCTTTTGGTGGTTGTCACCCACTCGTCCCTTTAGGAATTAGGATTGATCTACTTAGACATGTGACCGTGGCACGACGTGCACGTAACATTGTCTAGGAGATCACCCAAACTCTTGGCTTGAGTCCACAAGTCTAGAGATTTGGGCTTTAAAAATCGATTCGCTTGGACATGTGGCCGTGGCCCGACGTGCGCGTAGCAGTGTCCAGGGGATCACTCGAGCCACCGACCAAGGGTTTTGGGATTGATGACCCTTACCCTTAGGTCTGAAGGCTTGGGAGCCAACAGCTTAATCGAGTTTAGATGCATTAGTGAGCCCAACCTCATGCATCCATGTAGGATAACTTAGGGTAGAGTCAGCCTTTCCCTATCAGGTACACCAGGCACGAGAGGAGGGAACCAACCTCCTTTACTTTCCTTATTATGTCATTTATTGTTATCTATGTGTATTATTTGTTCTTGCCAATGTGTTATGTGAATAAACTAACGCAATTTCTTTCCTTCTTATTTTTGATTGCATTCACAACCATAGAACAAAGAGCCCTGGCATGGTGCTCTCATAAGAAACAACCCTCTTTTGGCACGTTTAAATTTCATTTTGATAATTAATGTCTTCGAGAAAGATGGAAATAGAATTTCATAAATTTTCTGCAAATTGCATTTTGTTATAAATACCCAAGAGATCAATCATTGTGAATTTCTTAAAAATCCTAAAAATTTGATTTTTTCGTCTTGTATATTCTTGAATAAAAATTTTAGTTTTTAAATCCTTAGTTTTTAAATCCTTTTCAAAGTTTACTCATTTTTGTTGTACTTGTCAATTTTACTCGAACTAATTTTTTAGTTAATAACTGCACTCAGATGGTCAAATTTTTGCACAACTTGTATTTACCCTTTTTCAAAAATTAACATGTCGTTTTTGCCGCATCCCCCGCCCTCCCATCCCACATTACACAAAAGGCGATTTTAGCACATATTTCATTGGATTTTAATAAATTGGCATTTTGATTTGTATATTTCTAGATAAAGTCAGGACTTTTGTTTTCTTTCAACGTTGTGTCCCGTAACCTCTTGTAGGTTCGATTTTTCAATCAAACATTTTTAGAGTCAATAATTTCTTTTCTACAGTTCATGATCCATCTTTCTCAAAGAAAATTCCACATCACCTTCTCAAATTTGACATTTTTTGTATATTTTAGCTTGCTTTAATAAACTGGCATCATACATAAACCCTAGAGGGAATGCCATTTTGGGAATCCCATGATAGGAAGGCCATCCTTTTGTCTCGGGTACGTAACCCTAAAAGACATTGCACGTTTAAATTTCAGTAAATCCTGATGGGTGAGACCCCAGGTAAGGTGATCTGATAAAGTCATATTTTTGCACCAGAATGAATAACCCACGACGCATCAAGCAAATGCTAACAGTCCTACCTGAAGTCCGGAGGTGGCCAGGGCTCCTCCTGCCTAGTGAGATCAACCAAGTAGCAGCATTTTTAGGACCCATTGGTGACTTCAAGGAAATAGAGACAAACGGATGTTTGGTGGAAGCTCTGATTCATCTGTGGGACCCTGATTGCTCAGCATTTAGGATTAGAGACAAGGAATTGACCATTACAATTGAAGAGGTAGCCGGTTTACTTAATTTGCCAGTAGAACGGACAACCGTAATCTTTCCATTTGTTTCTGGAAAAGCCGAGTTCTGCCATTTCGCTGGATTGAGGGAGTCTGCACTACAAGGCTCCGATCAGAGTATAAGTGTGAAATTCTTGTTTGATAGGTTTGCAGATAAGGACGGGTTTGAGAAGTATTCAGGGGATTTCACGCTTGCATCCAAGGCAGCATGGGCGCACAAGAGACTTTGGGTGTATGGGTATGCCATGGCAGGAACTTACTTATTTCCAAGAGAAGACAAAAAAATCAGTTTTAAGATAACTAAGCTCATCTCCGATCTTTTCTTTGGAATCGGAGGTCAAAGGACTTCTATAGTGCCAACTGTGTTAGCCGATATATTCACTGCCTGCACCAATTGCCAAAGGAAAACCAATTTCTTTCATGCATCCAACAGGATCTTACACATTTGGGCCATGGAACACTTCAAGAGTCACTCGGCTATTCCCAACAGTTTGCCATTGATCGGATACAACTGGATAGTCACGCATCACAAAAGGGTGGAAGGAAATAGCTCGATGAGGACAGCTTTAGAATGTCTAGACTTTTTGATGACGATACCTGATCGAAGGATTCGATGGGTTCTGGATTGGACAGACTGCATCAAAGCTGCTCTCCGTACTAAGTTGGCCGATTTCATACCGCTACTAGGGACTCAGGGCATTGCCGCTTACACTCCGAAAAGATTTCTTCGACAGTTAGGGCGTATCCAAGGATTACCGCCGACACCTGATTTATCAGACTTTCTCATTATCTTTGACAAAGGAAACTGTCCCACTGAGATTCCTAGAAGATCAGAGCTGATGAAAGCATGGGAAAGCCAGTGTACAGACCAAAACTTACCGTTCGATGCAAAAAACAGGGTTACTCCTGTTACCACTCCGCAGTATGAGATGTGGCTCAACAATCAAAATACTTCAACAAGACAAGTTGTCATTGATCCTGCTGAAGAGATTGCTCGATTAAGAACCCTGTTAGAAATGAAAGATCGTGAACTAATACAAGCAGAGCAGAATTCTGAAAAGAACAAGGAAGCATATGAATCTGTCAAGCAACTTTACACAGAAGCGAAACAAGAACTACGAGAAAAGAAGAGGAAATGTTTGGAGCTGAAAGATAACATCAATCACACGATGAACAGATACTCTTGGGAGCCAGATCGCAGCAAAGCTCAACGCCTAGAGGACCAACTGAAGAGAGTCTTAGATTGTATAGGAGAGTTGACCGAATGATGTACTATTTTGCTTCACTATGTCTGACTGGCTGTAAAAGTAGTGGAGTATTTTCTTTTAATGATCAAGTGGAATGAACATTGGCTAAATTACCAAACTGAAATGCTTCTCACTCCAATACTGAAGGGGGGTCTCACCCTAAAGGATTGCATTTCATGATTAGGCCTACCCTTGGCATAATAAGGGCACCTCCTAGGACATGCACCGAATTATTTATATACTTACTAACTTTAATCTTTTCCTTTTTCTTTGTGATAATAAAATTGACAGTGACAATGACGATGGGGCGACTAAACCTTTCTTCTTTCTGGTGTACATTTCAGGTACTTGTAAAACATAGCTTCTTTTCACCGAAGCCCCATTCGTACACGGTCCCGTACTAGACAGCTACATATAAACATGAGTGCTCCCACTGAATCATTCGAGGGACCTGCCGGGAATCAGTCTTCAGAGTTAACGGCGTTGAGGGCTCAGATGGATGAAATGTTGGCCAAGATGAATAATATGACTCATGAAGTGTCTTCCCATAGTCAGATCATTGCCCACTTCATCAGTAACATGAACAACAACGGCTCTACTTCTGCTGCACCGGTCATTCGAGAACCTCCACAATCCCAATCTGATGTGAGCGGAAATGCCCCGGATGCGAATAACAATGTCTCAGCTATTCCAGTACAAACCCCACTCCTCAATACCCAAAATACTCAGATGGCTCCTCCACCCCCAAACACTCAAAACCCTCAAATGACTGTTCCAATCCCACCCAGTCCTAGACACACCCAAAACACTCTGAACCAACCACAATATGCACAACAAGCCAACCATTTCCCTCTGAACACTCAACCACTACCGAACCTCAACACACATCAATTTGTGCTAGACCCGGGGTATCAAGTAGGAGTGGATGTGGAGCCGTATAACAGGGATGAGAATCCAGGCATGACAGAAAAGGCCCTGTTGCGAAGATTGGAGAGATTCGATGATTTCATCAGAGAGAGCCAGGGATTGGATCGGTACGGCGGTTTGAATTACGATGATTTCTGTATGTTCCCTGATACTCAACTGCCTCCAAAGTTTAAGGTGCCAGAATTTTCTAAATACAACGGTGCTGGCGACCCTGTTGTGCACCTTAAGATGTTCTGCAACAAGTTGGGCAAGCCGACCGGGGATGAGAAATTGCCGATGAGGCTATTTGGAGAGAGTTTGGAGAAGGATGCATTAGAATGGTATTTGAAGTTGGATTTTTCAAAGATCCGAAACTGGACCGACCTCTCCCGAGCATTTATCAAACAGTATGAGTTCAACTGTGATTTGGTGCCGGATAGATTCTCACTGGTAGAATTGAAGAAAAAGCCCTCAGAAAGTTATGTAGCTTATGGGCAGCGTTGGCGGAGTGTGGCAGCTAAAGTAAATCCGCCAATTGATGAGAACGAAATGGTAAAATTATTTATCGATGCCCAAGACCCACCTTACTACCAGGCCATCGTAGGCTCAATTGGAAAGACCTTCGCCCAGGTTATTGAGCAAGCAGAAGCTATTGAGAGAGGGGTGAAGAAGGGAAAGGTAGTAGACATGGCTGCTGTGAAGTTGCAAGTTGAATCGTTGCAAAATGGCAATAATCTGAAGAAAGCAGTTGGGAAAAAGCCTGAGAAAAGAGAAGAAGAAATATCTTTTGTGATAAATCAAGGCCCAAATTTCAACCCCAGGTTCCAAAACAAGCCAAATTACCATTCTCAATACCCACGATTCCCTCAGTTGGCACATCCCTCACCTGCTTATCCCCAGTACCCTCAACCTGTTTTCAATACCCAAGCCCAACCAGTAAATGCCCAACCATTTTATCCAAACACTCAACCCATGTTTCAGAACCCTCGACCCACACAAAATAACTTTCGCCCACCCATGCAAAACCGCCCGAGACCTATTTACCCTAACAACTATACTACACCCAATCAGCCCCCAAATACAACCGGTCCAGCCAACCCCCACAAAGACGGCCTAGGGCTTTCACTCCCCTTGGTCGTCCTCTAGACCAGATATATGACCAACTGAGAGCAGCGGGCAAAATTGGCACCTATACCTCAGAAAACTTTTCCTAACGGGTTACCCCACGACTATGATCACCAAGCCGTCTGTGCTTACCATTCGGGAGGTCGTGGGCACCCCACGGCTAACTGTTGGGCTTTGAAGCACAAAATTCAAGATATGATTGACGATGGAGAGATAGTATTGAGAAGAGGGAGAGGGCAGGCCCCAAATGTGGATAACAATCCTTTGCCTCAGCACGGGTCTACTGTTGGAATGATTGCTTTAGATGAAACACTTGGTGACCCTTCTGAGATGATAGTTGCGATTGAAGAGACGGTGGGTGTTACTGATAGAGATGACATGCGAGATAGAATGACGATGTCAAGAAAAGACTTCATGAGTCAGTATATGGATGACATTTTGGCAGGAAAGTTGGCATCACCTGTAACCCAACCAAAAGAGCCGGTTGTGTTAAAAGAAGTCCTGTCTGCCGCCAACTCATCAGCCCAGCCATTTGTCCTAGATGTTGTGCCGTTTGAGTTAGAGATTCCAGAACCAGAAATCATTGATGTGCCTGAACAAATGCTCGTTGAGGATTTGCAGAGGGTTCCATGGAATTACGAAAATTCTGAAGTGAATAATAATGTCTCTGCAATTTTGAGATCGGGGAGAGTGATGGTAGAACCAGAGATTGTTATTCCAGCAAAAGGAAAAGAGAGCACACTACCCCCTAAACAGCCAGTTGATGAGAAGGAAGCGGAAGAATTCTTGAAGATTTTGAAAAAAAGTGAGTACAAAGTGGTGGAACAGTTGAGCCGCATGCCAGCACAAATTTCAATTCTAAATCTTTTGTTGACATCTGAGCTGCATCGAGAGGCTCTTTTAAAAGTTTTGAATGAGTCTCATGTTCCCACGGACATTCCCACTGAGAAGCTAGCCGGGATAGTAGGGAATGTTTTGGCATCTAATCAGATCGCCTTTTCTGAAGATGAATTGACTCCTGAAGGGAAGGGGCATAACAAGGCTTTATACATTTCTGTGAGGTGCAATGGAAGATACTTGCCTAGGGTTTTGATTGACAACGGATCTGCACTGAACATCTGCCCATGGAACACTCTACAAAAGCTAGGATATTCACGGTCACAAGTTCGCCAATCACTGACCGTTGTTAGAGGGTTCGATGGCTCGAGGAAGGAGACTATAGGAGAGATTGATTTAGTGCTCGAGATGGGTCCAGCTCAATATCAGGTTACCTGCCAGGTCATGGATTTTTCCGGCATATACAATGTTTTGTTAGGGCGGCCGTGGATTCATTCTTCTGGATCAGTACCGTCATCTCTGCATCAAATGGTAAAATTCATTATGGATGATAGACTGATCACTATTTTTGCGGAAGATGATTGCACTATGATGGTGAATCGGGGGCATGCTGAAGAGGCGAAGGATAAGCTATCACTTGATCGGGGATTTCGTGCTTCAGATATTGTATCTGTCAATTGGATTCCGGAAGGAAAGCCACCTGTGGAGCCCTTATTGCCTAATGCGAGTATCATGATAGCTAAGGAACTGATCAGGGCAGACTACCGGCCAGGAAAGGGTATTGGAAAGATGCTGCAGGGAATTACGGAACCTATTCAACTAATGGAACAGAAAAATACCTTTGGGCTTGGTTTTCACCCAACAGGTAAGGATTTGAAGGAGATGAAGGAGAGAAAAAGGGCTGAAAAGGAAGGAAGGCAGGTCTCACTCTATGTTCCTCCATTGTATCACAGTTTTTCAAGGGCATCCAAGGTTGTTATTTCTGAAATATGCAATGAGGATTATGATGTTGAAGAGGGGATGAGCCGTCTTTTCATTGGAATGACTGGTACAGAAGAATCGTCTGATGCTACTGACTTTGAGGAAATCGAGAAAGAGTCATTGAACAATTGGACATCTGATTATCTCCCTGTTCGGAGGGAGTTTCGGTAAATTTGGGATTGTCTTTTGTTCAAAATTCATTTCTAGATGGAGCCCTGAAATGAATTACTTTCTCAAAGTTTGTTTTAGTGTTAGGCTCTGACTTTATCGCATTAGCTTTTGAAAGAAACTATTCTCAATTTCTTTTGTTATATCGAGAAAGTTTTTTTGTCTAAAATATTGAAATGCTATTTATCTTTTCTCAAAGGCTAATGCTAGCTTATGATTGTAAACATCTTCTTTTGAAAATGCAAGTTTTCATTCAAAAGTTGTCTATTTGTGTTTATTTATTTATGTTTGCATATTTTGTTTCATTTTCAGATGGCCGAAAATAACTGTCTATGATCCTTTGGATGTCACTTTGTTTGAAACTGACAAGTTCAACTTCGATATCTCTCTAAATTCTGAAATAATGCAAACCGTTAATGAGAGTGAGAGCGATATCGAAGAAGATTATGACTCTGTATTAAGAATCTGGAACAATACGAAGAAAAACCCAAGCCTAACTTGGAAGAAACAGAAACTATCAATATTGGCACTGAGACAGAAGTTAAAGAAGTTAAAATCAGTGTTCATTTGAACAAGAGCCAAAGAAAAGAGATGATTGAATTTTTGACGCTGTTCCAAGATGTGTTTGCATGGTCCTATGATGATATGCCTGGGGTCTCCACAGACATAGTAGTTCATAGATTGCCCACAGATCCAAACTTTTCTCCAGTGAAACAGAAACCTCGCAAATTCAAACCTGAAATGAGCCTCAAAATCAAAGAGCAGATAGTCAAACAATTCAATGCCCAAATCATCATTGTGTCTCACTATCCCATTTGGCTATCAAATATGGTTCCGGTTCCCAAAAAGTCTGGTGAAGTGCGAGTATGTGTAGATTATCGAGATTTAAACAAAGCCAGTCCAAAAGATGACTTTCCTTTAGCCTAACATTCACATCCTGTTGGACAATACTGCTGGGCATGAAATGGATTCATTTATTGATTGTTTCGCTGGATATCATCAACTTTTGGTCGCAGAGGAAGATCGAGAAAAGACGGCATTCATGACTCCGTGGGGGATATTCTGTTACAGAGTTATGCCCTTTGGATTGAAAAATGCCGGAGCCAC
The DNA here is from genome assembly GCA_024721245.1 of Mitragyna speciosa. Classification (NCBI taxonomy): domain Eukaryota; kingdom Viridiplantae; phylum Streptophyta; class Magnoliopsida; order Gentianales; family Rubiaceae; genus Mitragyna; species Mitragyna speciosa. The sequence continues at coordinate 422,816 of CM045567.1, read as the reverse complement.
CT